>JALPQI010000868.1:0-11503 GCA_025490895.1 Thaumatotibia leucotreta | reverse complement strand
AACCGATTCCAATCCCTGGTTTAAATGCCCATTTAGTACCTTTCATATTCTGATTAGGAAATAAAAGAAATACAATTTCAAGAAAAAAAATAATTTTACGGAGGGTTTTGGTTGACCAAACCCATTGAAAATGTTTTTCATGAAAAATAAACTGTATTCTTATCTTGTTGATAAATGTTACTATAAGTACGAAGGATCCCTAGATGATAAGCTTTAACATTTGTAATTTGCAATAGTTCACGTTTCAAATATAATTATATTGGCTTTTAAACCAGTAAATAATAATGCATGTTTAAGGAATATGACTTCATTTAAGACATATAAGGTACACTCGGCTAAGATCGGATAACGGCAATAACTACTAAAATAGTAGCATTTTTTCCTCACTGGCAATATTATGCATGATGCTATTTCACCCCGCCCCTCTCGCTAGTATGCAGCAACCGCTCAGCCGCATCAGTCGTGAGCTACGAACGTTTAAAAAAAAGTGTTTTTTTTAGAGAATTTTGGAGATCCGATCTTTAACTGGAAGCGACCTTCTCCTCCTTACTTAAGAATTGAAATTAGATATTAGTCCGATTAAAGCCAAGCCAAGCGGCGAGCAAGCGGTTAAGCCAAGAAGGTTTTCGATTGGGTGTCCTGAAAAATAAAATTGTGCAAGTTTGAGTGTCGATCACCTACTCCTAAGCTATTCAGTCGAGCGGCATCAAGTAATATATTGAAAGCTTGAATTATTTTTTATGACGTACTTCACACATGTGCAGGTAAAAGTTGGTGAGAATAAATTTATGTTTTTTTTTGTGATATCCTTTCAACTCACAGAAAAATAGTCCGGTCTTACCCCAGTGTACCTGAATATCACAATTTGCATGGTTTTTTAAAGCCTTTGGGACGACAATGACAATCTCGAGCAGTTAAAACGACCCACGAAGAACCACTCTTCCACAACCCAGATCCCCCTGTAATGCATTTCTTGATACAAAATTTGACTCTATTGGAAAGAGGATCGTTAACTTGCAAGATATGAGTAACGACAGATAAACATAGGGACATGTGAAACTAAATAAAACCTAGCGAACTATGAACAAATAAAATACGCACGCCATACTAAATTACATTTCTAAAATGGTCCTGAATTTTAGTTGACAAGTGACACCTCCTCTTCAGTGCGTCACGGTATCTAATGAATTTCAATATGAACCTAATAAAAACTTAAACCGCCATTTAAAAATAGTTGAGTTTAATCCATCAAAATATTGGCATCGAAATGCCCCCATAAATAATAATCAATTATTTTTGGGGGCATTTTTGAGCTGGCGTTAGAAGTCCATGTTGTATATGTTAGCAGCTTGTAAAACTTGTGAACCCTACTCGGACACTGACTGATCATGTACAGAACAAAGCAGTACTCACTTTTCTTTATCTCATTTTAAAGTGTTACAAATACTCGGTCCGTGTCAATGTCAATTTGTACTTACCCCATTTTTTCTTCTCTGAATGGATCGCCAAAATAAAAGTATTCGTAGTTTGCCAAGAAAATACCCCTTTATTCATAAACGCCTCCTAATTCTGCAAGCCGATAAGTATTGTTTGTCACTTTCTTTGTTTTATCAATATGTCTATAAGATAGAAAGGGATATACAATGCGTATCGCCTTGCTAGTTTAAGAGACGTTTATGAACAAAGGGTATATAAATATATAACATTGTAACATTGTGTAACATAATAGTGAAATCTTAAGTAAATTTAATGTGATTAGAAATAATAACAACATGATATGATCAAGGTACCAGTAATATATTGACGTCTTATACGACACAAAGATAGCTATCATCGGCAGGGACGAAAGTAAGGATGAATTGGTATTGTACAGTCAGTAACAAAATCATGTATCCACTTATTCACCTTACTGGGATGTAAAAGTGGATACATGACTTTGTTACTGACCGTACAATAGAATAGCGTCCTTCGTTAGCACATACTAGTTTGCATATAAAGGCACAACTGATTGAATACGTAACAAAAGTACGAAGGCACAAATGGTTCGATTCATTGGTAATACATGTAAGGCGTCCTTCGTTGCCCTTAAGGGCAACTGGGTACTAAATCGAGGGTACGAGGGCTCTCTTCGACTACTACTAGTTTTGGGCGTTGCAATATCTTCTGCGCCTCAGCAACTGGCAGCGCAGCTTCTGTACGTGCTCCCAGATCGTGGTCTATTAGATACAGGATCTTTAAGAACTTCTGCTTTGTTGATTCAATCGCATTGACCATTACACTGGCTAAGTTTGCGGCCATCCTATTTCTTTTACCTTCAGTATTAACATAGACATTGTAGAAATGAGCACATTCGTCAAGATCTGTAGCCATTCTGAACTTAAGCGATACCAACTCTTTAGGATCAGACTCGTCCACATAAGGAGCTGGACCGTTGTATGTGTTCTGATAATAATTCGGAGCGTCTTTCATATTATCTCGCACTGGCGGTACTCCGTCGCGGTTGTACACCTTTCTGTACTTTGGCATATTGACTTCGATGTTATTATGATTAATACCTAACCGGTAAGCCTGAGCGTCTCTGTAGGCAAATCTTCGCACTTTGAATGAATCATCAACTGGTCCAGGTATTCCGGGCACCAGATTCCCAGGATTAAATGCTGCTTGCTCGACATCTTTAAACTGATTATCAGGATTTCTGTTTAAGACCAACCGTCCGATGGTTACGGTCTTGTAAGTGCCATTTCTCCACAAGACATTCATACTAAAAGGATTGTAATTAAGCTTAGGAATATGTGATTTTGGAAGTACATCCATGTCTAGTCGCCAAGAGGGATAGTTTCCTGTGGCTATTGCATCGTAAAGATCTCTGTTGGAGTAATCTGGGTCAATGCTTCTCATAGCACTGGCAGCTCGATCGGTGAGTAGCTCGACGCCCTGCTCGGTCCTAAAATTAAATCTGACAAAGTAGCTGTCCCCATGTTTATTTACTATCTCGTAAGCATGAACAGGGAAAGCATCCATCTTTCTATAACCATTAAAGAGACCGTTATCGGAGAACAACCATAATATCTGATGGAGGAGTTCAGGTTGTTGACATATTATTTCTAAACGAGCTGTAGCATCAACGATATTCGTTTTAGGGTTTCTTTTGAAAGCATGAACCAACGGACTGAATACATGTGGTGAGTCATAAAGGAAAACTGGGAAAGTCAAGGCAAGAAAGTCTAAATTGCCTTCATTTGTGTACATTTTAGTTACCAAGGCTCCAGTCTCTCTCACTAAATCAACTCCACTGACGCCTTGAACGAGGTACGAGAATCGGGCGATGAGGGGGGTTCTCTTTCCGATGCCGTTGAAGACATCTGCCTTGGTGTATTTGGAGACGTCATTGGTGACTTCAAAGTAGCCGTAGGCGCCAGTTCCTCTTGCGTGCACTACTCGCTCTGGGCGGCGTTCTTGGTCGACAGCGGTCTCGAGGTCCCAAAAATACTGGTTGTTAAAAACTTCCGTGTTGAGGGTAACTGTTTTACGTACTTCCACTGGCAATCCTGAGCTCGTCGTCACCACTCCTATAGGTTTCTGAAAGGAGAACGAAATATCACATCATCATTCTATCTCAATCCACTGCTGGACGTAGGCCTGTCTTTATTAACTATGTGTTTAGACTCATTACTGACAGCTTGTCAGCTGTGTTTTAGTTTTGGGGTAAGATAGCCGGTGTAATTACTGGCATAGATAGAGGCAATTCATTTAAGTCCTCATGGTAGGCATTTTAGTCACTATGTCCAAGGGCCTCAGTTCCTGCTTTCCGTCAGGTGAGCTGAGAGCTCAGTGTCTACCTTCGTCACATAAAAAAGCAGGTACTCACTGGATGTCGTAATTTAAAATCTAGTAGCTGCAATTGCACTGGGTCCAATGTGTTATTAGGGTACAATGTCCCAGCAGTTTCTGCTACTGCCAAGCAGACGAGCGCAACGATCCGCTTCATTGTATTGGATGAATGTCTAATTAGTGCGGCAGCTTATATCAAAGATTGTTAATCGATTTTATCCTATACAACATTGTTAGGTAATTGAGAATCATGAAAATATTCACACAGGAAAAGACGATTTATGTGCATTCAGTCCATAGAGGCACAGTAATTCCCTGCCAAGTTGTAATAAATAACGCTACTGAGTACGGCCATCCTTTTTTACAGGCGATTCAAGTAATGTCGTCATGAGCGTCGTCATCCTTACTATCTGGTGGCTTATGATGGTCAAGCGTTTACCATTTATCGGGTTACGCGTCACTTTCACACTCGAATACTCTTACTTGTCAAAACATGACGGCAACGACTACAAACGATTAAACACTAGACCATTATAAGCCAGCGTAAGATTGATTCATCATGCTAGAAACTTTTTTTGTATGTGACGAAGGTAGACAACTGAGCTCTAGCCCACCTGATGGAAAGCAGGAACTGAGGCCCTTGGACATAGTGACAAAATAATCACTTACGCGCACCCTACCCTGAGGACTAGATGAATGCCTCTATCTATGCCAGTAATTACACCGGCTATCTTACCCCCAAACCGAAACACAGTTATGCAAACACTGCTATTTAGCGGCAGGTTAACCGGTAAGACGGTGGTAGCTATTCGGGCGGACCCTGCACGAGGTCCTGCCTACCACCAGCAACACTTAAAATTATGTTAAACTTGAAATTTAATATAATTCTATTAAGACAATTTAACGACTTACACATATTTTAGGCAGGAAAATACATAAATATTTTTTGCTATGGATTTTGTTCTTTGTTAGATCATACCTTAACTACAGTTTAACAGATAATCACTATTTTTGCTTTGGATATTTTCACCTACACACTATACCTAGTATACCTACAGAGTGTGACAAAATATTGGGCTATTTACAGGTTCTTCTGGAAAACCGGTTCCAATCCCTGGTTTAAGTGCCCGTTTAGTACCTATCGTATTCTGATTAGGAAACAAAAGAAATAAAAATTAAAGATTTTTTTTCTACGGAGGGTTTTGAGCGACCAAATCATAGAAAAATGGTATCCGTGGAAAAAAAAATCGTAATCAGAATATCCATGTTTTATTTGTTCGTAGACTGGACTAGGGAAAATTCTATAATCGTGATACCACATTAACAGACTTGGCTTAGCAAAACAACGGAAACATTTTTGTTGTGTACAAAATTGCTTTGCGAGACTGGCAAATGAATGATGCATTTTTTTGTTAAATCCAATTTTTTCCAGTTGCACCTCGTTCATCTTTATAATACATTTATTAGTTCTTTACCCTTTTGTGTTCTGTGAACATAGGCCTCCCCCAAAGATTGCCACAATGACCGGTCCTGCGCCACCCGCATCCAGCGGACTCCTGCGAACTTCACCAGGTCATCAATCCACCTTGTGGGGGGCCTACCCAAGCTGCGCTTTCCGGTACCTACGTGGCCGCCTCTCGAGGACCTTTCCGCCCCAACTGTTATCGGTTCTACGTGTTGATTATAAAAACGATTATTTAGGTACAATAAGCTATGTTCTAAATTGATGACAAGATTTTGTCACGGATTCCTGGTAATATAAAAATTGAATTTAAAAGTACATACGAATTATAATCACATCATCAGTCTTTTACAGTTAGGGAAGGATCCCTGTACTGAATTTGAATGGCAAGAACCGGGAATTACAGTTCACTGCTGGACATAAGCCTCTCCTACAACTGATACATAATAATATGTACGCATTCGGAGGTAGCCTATAATCTTCTCTGTAATGCGTCAGTCATCAGGGATGGGCAAAAAGTAATCCAATTACTTCTATAATTTCTTGATTATCGCCGTTGTGAAAGGTGCTCAGCATGACCGTCCATATTAGCCTGTTGACTCCTGCTCATGACCCAAGTATCACCCTGTATAAATTACATTTGAATGTGTACTTTGTAATCTATATTACAAAGGACGGATACAAAAGTAATTGGATTACTTTTTGCTCAACTCTGGCGTCCATTATAATCAGTGATCGGTTTTTTGGATTCTGCCGGCGGGTCTCCTATAAAAATAAACTTTAATTATATTCCCATATTTCTGTTTCTGTTACAATATTGTGTGTATAATACAATTGTGTTAGGTAAAATTTAATAGTCACACCCGTATTTTTTTTATACGCGAAATCCCGCTAGGCGGAATCCAAAAAACCGATCACTGATTATAACGACGCTGTTGGCCGTCATCAATCTTTAATAGATGAATATTCAGGCTTGCTACTGCGAGCACCGAAGTTATACAGTGTGTGTCTTTCATAACGACATTGCTTTTGAGGGATGAAAGTACATGTTTTAATGAACTGAAATTAATATATTTAGTTAAAGTATTAAAAAAAAAATTTTTCATTAAATTAATTCATATGATTTCATTGAAATCTCGCTCTTAGTGACATCCTGACAATTACAATTAGTTACCTATTTACTATTTACATCCTACATGTCGGAGACACTTTTCGATGACAAGTCCGTCAAAAATCATGACCCTTTTTCATAAGAAAAGGACTTAACAGCCCAGGGTGCCTAGCCAAGTTGCCAATCGCTATCGCTCAGTAGCGTATTTTAGTTTTCCGTCTTTGTCATTCTTTCTTATAAGTGCGACAGAGACGATTAAGCGCTAGGTAATTTTGTGTTAACTAAGTGGAATCAGATAATCGTTTTGTTTATGTACCGATTGAAAACTTCACATTGGTTGAGTTTAAGTGTCAAGATAACATCAAGTTTGTTGATCAACAGACTTTCCTCATAAATTTAATGAAAATGTTTGAACTAGGTAATGTGATTTCTAAGAAGTGATAATGTATGTGATTTTTGATATCAATCTAGTTCAGTGAATAATACGATTCAAAATGTGCTGTGGCTAAGACAGTAAGACACAGATATAAATTGTTGATGTTTTGTTGTGCTAGTGTAGTGAAAATCTCGCATGTTTTAAAGTGTAGTGTTTTCTAGTAATGGATAATTCAGTAAATAAGTTAACGTCTGCAACAGTTCACAGTTACTTTAATGATTTGATCGAATTAAAATGGAAACGAAACTAGCTTTTCCTCTCAGAAACGTCAAATAAATGTTTGCATTACATTGCTGCTCGAGATTTTTTTTTTTAATAATTACTCTTAAATAATAAAGGCAATCGTTATATTATTTTAATAAAATGGTTAACAACACTTTAATCTATCGTTACTTAAAACCAATGTCGCTATGAAAGACACACACTGTATAATGGTTACCGTGTTTGACCCTTATAAATTTCAATTCTTGTTTTCAAGTATTGCTGATTACTCTTACAAGTACTACACTAAATTAGTTAGTTAACAATATCCGTTGACCTATGTGTTTACTCAATTCCGGTTATTATTCTCATATCAAGTATTGTACTTTTAAGTACATAATGAAATAGTGGTTTAGTAGAGGTGATTTTGTGATCACGATCACAAATGTAACCGTAATAGTTCTCCGAATCGCTAAACTGAAGTGGCAGTGGGCGGGGCACATTGTATATAGAACCGATGAAATTCGCGCGGAAAGATTCTCGAGTGGCGATGTACCGGAAGACGTAGCGTGGATAGCCTTCCACAAGATGGACTGATGACCTGGTGAAGGTCGCTGGGATCCGCTGAATGCGGGTGGCGTTGGACCGGTCATTGTGGCAATTTTCGGGGAGGCCTTTGTTCTGCAGTGGATGTTTTTCGGCTAATATGATGATGACGATGATCACAAATGGCAAAGTGCTACAGACGGTCTTGTTGTTGTTGTATTTTGGCCATTTTTTCCGCAACTCGACATCAAACGTGCCTATTTTACGTAGTCCCAACGCTGGCCCAGTACTTGTTGGGGACTTCACATGCACCCTTGAATTTTTTCGCAGATGTATGCAGGTTTCCTCACGTTTTCCTTCACCGCAAAGCACTTTGTGAATACCTATCAAATGATATTTCATACATAAGTTTTTGATAAACTCATCGGTACGAGCCGGGGACTGAATCCACGACCGCTGCGTAGCAGCCGTGCGTTTTACCGCTAGACCACGAGCGCTTACTTACTAAATATATTTATGGGACCAACACGAGGGAAGGGAAGAAATTCTGGTCCCGTATTGTCAGGTTGTCGACCTTCAAAGGTTTTCTAATAATACATTAATCGTTTTCCGAGTCACTAATAACCTCGCAAACACCGCATAGTGGAAGTACTAGAGTCGTAAAAAAAGTACGTTTGCTCATCATAATTTAAAGGTCCCATCAAATCAAATCAAATCAAATCAAATCGTTTATTTGCAAGAATACAGTAGGTATATAATAGCTGTTATCATTTTAAGGTGAACAGTGTACTCTACTCACAATAGAGCATGCAAATATTAAAAGTACTTATATTAAAATGTCATGCAAGCGATTATTCAAAATAATACTCAATAGTATTTATTAAAGTTACATAAATTACAATTCAACAAGTCGTCATGTCATAAAGGAAATTAAATTATTAAATACTTATTACAATTAGTTTTCATTTAAGAATTCATTAATAGAGTAGAAACATTTATTCAATAGCCATGGTAAACATTGTTTAAAAAGACCATCTCAACACATTTTTTGCAGTTGGGACCATGACCCCGTAATCATCCTGTATACATAGATATAGGATATAGGTATATATATGACGGCGGCGTCATCATGTAGAATCTAAAATGTGAAAAATATCCAATAGTAATCAATGTACAAAAACAACAGCTGCACCTGACCCGACCGATCAGGCGATCACGCCACTATGACGTCACGCCACCTGCACCCGCCCGGACTCTCTAAGTCCTATAAGTAACCTGACTGATGGTCGGTGGGGGCATTCTTGTCATCGAAATGGTCAGTTGCAGACGTTGTCTCATACGCTTTGTTATTTTAAGATTGATGTTTTAATATCGCGAATTGGTGAAGAATAAACCACTGCTCAAATACGAAGTTGGTAATTGTCTCATTCATTGGACCCTAAACCCTACTCTTATTATAATAACAGAGGAGACGCCAATATATAATTACACACAAATTTATAAGTTATAAAAATAATAATCACATTATTACACCCAAAAAAAGGATAAGTAGAATATAATAAATAAACTTTTACTAATTTATTAAAGATTAAACATTGAGATGGATCTGACAGATGATCTCCTTATATCTATTTAATTGTTTATTATTTATTAACTAGCAGAAAAAACGCGATAATTTATTAGAATTGCAGATGTTATGGTTATGAACATTATACATTAATATTTATGGTTATTCAAAACGTCGGATATGTAACAATTATCGAATGCAATTATATGCAATAACACACAATTCGATGTACATCTACTTAATTACTAATAATTTATTACTTTACCTATTTGATTTGATTTTTTCCATTTCTGATCAGACATTAGAAAATGTAGTCGACCTCTTTAGTTAGGTAGCTTGTTTACAAGCTGGAAGTCCTGAGTTCTATCCCGGGAGGGTCATAATTATTTGTATTCAACATATTAATAAGATCCCGCCAATCGCAGGTGCAAAATGGTAGCTGTCAATTTCTTAGGGATGGAGTAAACAATAAACATATTTTTGATGTCAATAATTACCTACAATTACATAGATACCGATAATTTTCCTTTACCATATTTATACATTTAGTTTATAAAGTAGAACTACGAGTATAAGCATAATCACAAAATCAACATGAATGTCTTAAAAATTTCTAATTTTTATTTAAAAAAATCTTTCATCGTTATTAAGAAATTTTCGTTATTTAATATCGCCATACTTTTTATTGGGACATTTTTACCATCCATTATCCTTCTGAATTTAGTTTTCCGATTTGGTCTAAGGATGTTACAACTATCGAAAAACTTCACCAGAATGCTTAGCCAAGTTGCCAATCACTAACGCTTAGTAGCGTATCGTAGTTTTCCGTCTCTGTCACTCTTTCATATTAGTGCGACAAAGATAGTTAGCTGCCTTTCGTTTACGATTGACGATTAAGCGTTAGCGATTGGCAAGGTGTCTAAGCACCCAGGTAAATTTTCTAATTTGTCTCCATAGAATTGTCAGATTAGGTATAATACAACAATATACCTACTCGTAAATACGGCTAAATAATCGAAGAAAATGTTGTAAGATGATTTTGACTATATTATATTGACGTAAATCCGTAAAACATTTATTATCAGTATAAGTGCCCAGATCATCGATAGATAGAATAAAAGATAATTGTATGCAAATACACGTAAATGGTACTTGTGCATAAAAAATATATGTACAGAAAAATCGAGTATCGATATCAACATCAAAAAACGTGTCGAAATATTCCCACAAGCACCAAGAAATTCGGCAATTCATTCATTATGCCGGACTATTAAAAAGTGGAATTCTTTACCGGCACATGTGTTTCCTCATACGTATAAGTTGGGATTGGGACCCTTTAAACGTAGCGTGAAGAAGCATCTATCGGGCCAGCAAGGCGGTGGCAACTAACAAGTTACTGCCGGTCTCCTGTTCGTTGCCGCCGCGATTTTGACTCCACTTTTCACTTACGATCAGGTGGAGTTGGAGCTACTTTGTTGTGATTAAAAAAAGTGTTTACCTATCTAGGGATAGTACCTATAGTAAGGACTTGACAGTTATCATTTTGCACCTCCAATAGCGGGGTGTAATAATTATCAACCGTTCGATCGATTTCCGTAAGGTGACGGCAAAAGACAAATACATTTTGTCATTAAAATAACTGTTCCCGGTGCTGTCGTGAAAAAAATTGTACAAATAACTTTGTAGGTCTCAAACAATTCACGATCGCATTCATTGTGTACTACTAACGAAAGGTCATACTAATTATTCCGGATGTCCCAAGATTATGGTAGGTACATGAAGGGAAAGTATCTTAAATATCGTAGATAGGATATTTCGGTGAAAGAAGACTTCAATTTATTTTGAAAAATGAATAATAGGGTGACTATTGTGACGTCACCGCGACAACAATCTGGGGTCTACCACGACTTTTATTGACAACTGTATACCATATCAGTAATTCAGTTAAGTTTATCACCTACAACGCCTTGTGTTAGTATTGCTGCAATGTTTCTCTTATAACATATTCCAACGATGCAGCTTAATACACTTTAAAGAGAGGTCTGTAGCTTGCGAAAACATAAACCAAGTACAGGAACACATGATTGTGAAAGAGAGATTTTTAGAATGCAACTACTTTTCGTAAACGTTCCGTAACGGCCTACACGGAGAGAAAAATGCCATGTGAATTTAACAAAGTCGACTTGTTGCGTGGTTATCCGTTTGAAACAAAATTATTTTAGTAAACGGAATCAATCACAATATTGATGACACAAGTCGAATTTGTACGAACAACAAGGTGAAACTTGTTGAAAGATATTTGATTGAATCAACCAAACATATGTTCAAAACAATATGAGCAGTGCCGGA
>JALPQI010000867.1:0-12462 GCA_025490895.1 Thaumatotibia leucotreta | reverse complement strand
CTTAACATTTTCGGCGCAAACGTGCCCATCAGATTCGCAGCATCAAAATAATATATACTGAATAAAAACTAACTCAAGCGTCAAATAACTTACATAGTATTTTTCTAGCAACCACAAGTTTCATTACGCAACAACACTACGTTCCCTAGCACCGTTCCTTGCGTTACGCTAATCCTCAAATCTCCCCAGTGGCAAAAGGGTGTAAAACTCATAGAATTTCGTGTCCTCATGAGCTTCTTAGTTTTAGTAGAATATCGTTCATTCCGTGTGTAAGCAAAGATAAACGAACTAGGGGCTCATGTTTACGATAAATATGGGTAGAAGGCTTAACAGGAAATTACGGCATGCTTATTCGTAATTACATAGATTTTACTGAGCTACACAAATAAACCTGAGATAATAAAAACGTAAGAAAAAGACAACATCATCTTTTTAGTACCTACGTATTTCAGAGAACGGCTAAGTAAGGAACGTCTCACAGCCGTGAAACGTTCCTTACTTTGAAACGTTCAAACTGGCTCACAGTAGTGGGGGTTAATTACTATTTCACGATTCACGACTGTAAACATGTATATTATGATGATTACGCAAATAGCATATTAAACATAACTATAGGTAACGACAATATACTCGCAGCTATATAATAATATCTGTGATACCTACTGCAAACTTTGAAAATATAAAAATACGGCAACGTTAGCATTGTCAGTTTCCAACTTTAGTGGAAAAGTGCAGAACTGTTTTGTAGCTAATTATTTCTCAAACATGCAATGTAATATTGTTGTTATGTTCCTTGTAATAGGCTGCGAAGGTATGATGTTTCAGGTGCGCCTAGGACAAAAGGTCGTCAATCGAATTTATTACAAATCTTGAAGGCCTAGGCCGGCAAAGAGCTCTTTTTTTAGTTCCATTCCACATAAATTTGTGGCACAGGCAACATGACATTCTTCTACTGTGCAATAAAATTGATGTTTGTGTTGTGTATTCCATTACTTGTTTGAGAAAAGCACTATACATACCTCGGCCGGAAATATGGGGTCTATACCTATGTCTTCGGCCGGCAACCTCTTTCATCCTGGCCTCTATAGTAATGTAACTATCAACAAAAGAAAGAGTGAGAGAGATAACAGCTCTCTATCGTAGCGCATTAATAGAGCTATACAGCAAGGGAATGCTGCCCGCATCTTTGACACAATGTTTATGTAAATTTTCAATAATATTTTTATTTAGGTGTTATTTTAGAGTAATTTTATAAGTACTATTTAAAAGATTGTTTAGTTCATAATTTAATAGTGTCGTTATTTAGGTACATAATTTGTAATTTCATATTTACATAATTTTTTACTTTTCGTTTCGTTTGTTTCGTTTCGTTATCATCTTGGACGTTACTCTGTTTGAGTAAATAAATTATTTTAATAATTAATAAAGTGTCTCCATCTAAATTGGCGCTGACGACAGGCGGTCCTGCCTCGAACTTCGAAACTCAGAAATCTCGAAAATTTGTCTCTGTCTCTCCAACAAAGGCTTCATTAGCATGACAAAGATAAATGCTGTAAATTGACGAATTTCGAAGTTAGTAGAAGCCCGGATTCCTATTGTATACAAATACTTTCAGGAAGCCGATAAAATCTCTCGACAGTACCACGCTAGACCATTAACCATTACACACATGTATCTACTATTTCATCTTTTACCCGGTCTGGTTTTAGGCATTATCTTACCATGCAATCAATCATATTGTTTAAACTGATATTATTTATTAGTGGACGCAAACCTACATCGTAATTTACCGTAAACTCTAAATAGATCATAATGTAAGAAATTATTAATATTTTGATTATTAAGTTTCATATTTGGGTAACCTTATATGTTATGTAGATGACAAGTGAAATACTGGTAATTTCCAGAAAAAACGCACAGATAATAATGGTTTTCAGAAGTAAATAATTTGTTTAACTGATATACAGGTCTCGCACTTTTATAATAAGTTATCGTGAAATCTATTTTTAATTAGTGAAGATAATTTCTGCAATCAAAACCAGTTTTCCGTTTAGCCTATGCGACAATATCACCCAAAATTCGTTGAAAGATTACGTATTGATAACTAATAGTACCAATATTGATATTTTGTGAGTACAGTCACCGTCAATAGTAGTTTATACCACGAGGCTCCAAAAATAGCTGACACAACCTTAGTTAAAGTCATAAAAGACATAAGAGCATGTCACATAATTATGATGGGATCTGTACAGTAGCATAATACACGCGTACCGCATTTAAAAAAAATATAAGGCTTTTTGTCAAAAGTGAAACATTTTCATTTTCCAATAAAAATGTTTTACCGTTTTCAACGAATCAATTCCAAATACCGCATTCAAGCTGGCCAATGCGATTATATTCTTTTCTTGAGCTTCAATACGAGTACTTGGAACAGTTTTATAAAATGTACGCTATTTAGGTTCACGAGAGGAATCGAGTTTAGCCAATCAGAAAGGCTTAGTACAGTCGTCATCAGATATATTACAGCACCCGGAGCGCTCAAAATTATCTGAACTCAATAAAGCAATAAAGGTTCTGATATTTTGAACGGTCCAGACGCTACCCAATAACTGATGGTGACTGTACTGGTAAGTAGCAACTTTTTAATACGAATACATCATAGAGAATAAACATTAAACCTAATGTGAGCTTGGATCGACTAAGGGATGAAAGTGTTACTATTATTTGATAAAAGATTGATGATGAGCAGCAGCGTCATCATTGTGGACACATTACTGCCATCGCCAACGTGGCGATTATGGGCATTGACCACATAATGGCTCTATACGCATAGTTAATAGGAGAGGCTTACGTCCAGCAGTGGACTATTATAGGCTGATGATGATTAACTTGGATTGCATATCGTCGGTTCAGAAACATAGCTCGCTGGCAACTTTGAGTTTTATTTCAAAAAGTATTGCTTAATTTGATACCGAATTGTGGCTTATACAATATCATTGCTATATGAAATAAAACTATGAAAACGGATAAACTCGCGTAAATTAACTAATTTTAACTTCATTCCGACGTTTCGAACACTTTACAGGGTTCGTGGTCTGCGGATGACTGACAATGGAGGAAATTTGATAGATCTTCCTCCATCAAAATAAGAAAGATAAGTACAAAACTACCCACCAAAGAAAAATTACTAAACCACAGACAATAAATTTTAAGGGTGGATGTACATACAAAATTTGCAAATTAAGCTAGTTATTCATTACAAATATTTTCAGAATGAAGACAAGAGACACTGCCTGAGTTTTTTTATAGTTTTATTTCATGAGTAATCCTCGCGGTAACCGAAGAAAATATTATCATAGCTATAATTATTAGGTAGTAAATACGATGCTATGTGATGTAAATAAAGCACCAAACCTACGGAAACTGAGAAATGTACTGGTATGGTATTCATAACGTTCATAAGTAAGGCGGCAATAACTCGACTTTGAAGGTCGTGCAACACACTTGACACCAATAATATTCTAAGTATTCATAGGCGAAGATGCTGCTAATTTTAGTTCTGGTTATTAAAATCGAAATGCAAAATAAATACATACCCTCTTGTTCCTAAACGTCTCTTAACTTAGCAAGATCCTAAGTATTGTTTGTCTCTTTCGGTCTTATCAATATGTCTGTATGAGCGAAAGGGACAGACATTATATACCTACATAGCGGCTTCCTAAGCTAGGAGACATTTATATTTTAAAGACAAACGGGTCTTAATCGCGTAAACTTACGTTTATATCCTTACGTTTCGGGCATGACGTTACACCCGTGGTCGCAGGCAGACTCTGCCTTAATACCCTGCCTTATAAACGTAAGTTTACGCGATTAAGACCCGTTTATCTATAAAATATGAGAGATAATCGTGAAATCGATAAAGTTTAAATCAATATAGGAGACGTTTATAAATATAAGCGGGTTAGAGTACAAACAGCTGGTTTTCTCCTCGCTAGATTTCGGAGAGCTTTTCCCGGGATTGTCCTAGGTTGCAATTGGAATCAATCTGTAAGTTCCGATTGCAACAATTGTTCTATAACTTGCTTATTGAATGTGTTTCGATACAATTTTTATTTGAAGAAAATGTAATGTTTGATATAAAATTATTGAGCGTATTTGTTTCTGAGATGATAGCTAAAATAAGATATTTTTTTGTGACTGATGAAAATAAAAATTAATCTATTCCTTGCGCGTTTATGAACTGAAAGTTTAAGGTTTCACGTTTGTGATAAGACCAAGATTGTTTTCTGATCTGCGACCATCTATATAACATGGATGACTAACGCCAAGTTAAAAAATCGGCCAAGTGCGAGTCGGACTCGCGCGCGAAGGGTTCCGTACCATTATCAATTTATTATTTAAAAATACAGTTAAATCAACCTACCTCAAAAACTATAGGAGATAATTTAATCAAACCAAAAATCGTTGATAGAATTTATTAATGTGCATAACATAATATTTTTTTCAGAATTTTGTATAGCGTATTTTAAAAAATAGAGGGGGGGGGGGCACATTTTTCAGACTTTGAGAGCTGATATATTGAAAACGATTTGCTTAAAATAAAAATGAGATTTATAAACCTTCATATCATTTTCAAAGACCTTCCTATTAATATCCCACACGCTTATATACAACTAAAAATTTTTTTCTATCCCTCAGTTACATGTATGGAGGGCCCCCACTCCAATGGTTTTTTTTACAATTTAGTATCATGATCCTGTAGCGGTTCATACATCAGATATCGTTACCACGTTATTGTAGCATTTATAGTTTCAGAGTAAATCGGCTGTGACAGACGGACAGACGGACAGACGGACAGACGGACAGACGGACATGACGAATCTATAAGGGTTCCGTTTTTGCCATTTTGGCTACGGAACCCTAAAAAGGCCCCCGAAAATGATTGTTCAATTTTGCCAAGATGGGCAGAACATAGCGCTTTTTTTAACACCCCGCAAATTTTGGCGCAACATCTTTGACAAATGTTTATAGAATATAGCCTATCACAACTTCGATGGATCAATCACAACTATTTTTAAATGGCGGTTTTATGTTTTATCCTAGGTTGATTTTGTTTATTACCGTGATGCGTTGATGAGGTGACACTTGTCAATTAAAATTCAGGACCGTTTATGAAAGGCAATTTAGTATGGCGTGTGGCTTAGTAGTTTTATTTGTTCGTAGATTCTGATAGTACGTGACTATGAAATAATGCAATATTATTGGTTTTCTTTTACATTCTTTTCGTTTTCTACTGGCGCACGGAATAAACTCAAAGTTATATCATTTCAATATGACAAAAATCTCAGACTATACTTATTTAACAAACAGACAAGTAATGTGTGACCTGTGTAATTTATCGGATCTGAACAACTTTGATGTAACTAGTCCGTTAATTTTATACCTTGGAGGCTACCACGATCTACTAATGCGATTCAGTTTAGGTCCTAACCTTCGCAAGGTGTCCGTTCCATAGAATATCTATCAAAAACTGACAAGCCGAACTGCATTTAAGAGATCATGGTACCCTCCTTGTACTATATTGTACCTCTTAGATACATCATATAAAGTTGTTTCGTAATTGGGTCCTTGTATTTACTTAATTGTTTAATGTTCATGTCACAGCTGTTAGATATCCAAATAATAGTACATTGTGTATTTAGGGCGGTAAGTAAGAATTTGCACGAGTTCATAATTCTTGTACCGCCCGTGGTACACACAATGTTTTTCATTACACCTGTGATGCAAAAAAGTAAATAAAACAATATATTTTCACACTACACTACTCTAAAATGGTCTAAATCAGGGATGACTTAATTTCATCATTTTCATAAAAGAAATCTCGGCGCGGCGCGCGGCGTGCGCCGGACCGCGCTAGTGCGACGTAATGTTGTATGAAAATCCTTAACGGCCTACTAATATGACGTAATGACGCACCTACGGCGCGCATCACCGCAGCGTATTGGCGCACTTACCGAACAGGTGTGATGAAAAATAATAAAGAAATGCCAGTCTCACTTACTTTATAAACATACAGATGCCAGTTTTCTCCATAGCCCTCGATATTCCCTTCCACGAGGCAAGCATGGAGTACTTCTGCTTCGCCGTTAGGGGCAGCCTCGGGTCAGTCGCCGGAGGCGGCCCGTCCGCAATCACCGGCGCGGCCGCCCCCGCGCTTCTCCTCTCAGAGGCAGCCAATTTACCCAACTGACAACCCATCGCTCACTGCGCACACATCACCGAAAAAACAACCCACTGAAAACACCGCACGTCTAAACAAAACCGCATTAACACACCAACACTTTTGTTTAGCAAACTTTTTGATTCACAGGAACACCGATTTTTCAATCGTTGCAGTTGGTTTGTTTTGTTTGAAAGCGTTTTGCTATCTGAGTTGTCTTCGTTCATTCATAGCACCGGTTTCGTTATCACGCTGTTATCTTATCGCGCATTCTGAAGGCAGCAATCTGTAAAAAATGAAAAGTCCGTTAATAACGTATGAGTTATGAGTGACATAATTTTGTGTGGCTTGAAGTAACTGTAATACGATGTAAAAAATATTTATTTTTCTCGAGGTGAATCTATATCGCTACCAGCATTGCATTGAAAAACTATTGTTTTATTTTTTGTGTAGATTTTCAATGAAAGTAGTAAGCTGGAAACTATTAGGCAGGTGCTTTCTTTTCTCTTTTGTCTCGTGGTGGTCTTTGCTAAGTATTTAAATGTTGACTCATTAATAAAAGTTCAAAATAATTTCGGATTATGTACAAAATTTTGTGCCAGGGGCTTTAGGAGGAATCGGAGGATACAAGAACTTCAAAGTTTTCTACTGCAGACACGGAGATATGACATTATGATTACCTATAAGTACCTACTTATTTAAGTTTAATAAGGTGTACCTACAGCTAACTATAGTTGTCCAAAAAACTGATATAAATATTCAGTTTAAATCAAAGGACCCCGGACCAAAAGTATGGAAAATGTGGTTTCAGTCAAATCTTCTGAAATTTTTATATGTTATAGACTTAAGTGTCCTGAACAAAAAACTCTATGCGCGCTACCACGGTTTCCGGGTCCTTTTCCATGTTCTGCTCGATTTTGTACCAGATAACAAAGCACAGTACTTAGTTCTACTTCGGGTCTATTTATTTAAACAATTGGCATTAGTTTGAACCTTTTTTGTGATAATGCTGGTTAGTTCACCATCATCATCATCAGCCTATGATAGTCCACTGCTGGACGTAGGCCTCTCCTATTAACTATGCGTATAGACGTATTAGGAGGTAAATGCCCATACCTAATCGCCACTCTGGACAAGCGGATTGGCCGTGTGGTGACGGCAGTAAGAATACATTTGTCACCACCCCAACTCCTCCTGCGGGTGTCGTAAGAGTCGACTAAGGGATTGAAGTGTCACTGACCATTATTTGATAAAAGATTGATGATGGGCAGCAGCGTCATCATAATGGACAAATTCGACCCTTCGAGATGATGCTGGGATATAAATCTTCAATTTGCAAATCGTGCAAATATGATCCGAAGTCTGCCTCAAAACGTTTAAAGCTATACAACTTTCGCGACGTAATTCCTCCAACTCTGTATTCAGCAATCGGTCACAATTAATACACACACGGGACTCGTTGTTGAACTCAGCCGGCATGTTGTTCATAGATTCTTTGAACGAAATAGCAAATTGAATTTTTTCTTCATTGTTTTCTGGTAAGTATCCGCCGCAGTGCACGAAAAGCAACAGCATTATTACATTACATACGAAGCAATGTCCTCTATTTAAAAGTAGCGCCATATATCACACATTTAGCTATAAACGATAAGTCAATCACGTGCGTATGAAGTTGACATTGTAGACGTTTTATGTCTTTAACTAAGCAGCATTGGCTATTTTTTTCGTAATTTTTCTACTTTACACTCTACATGTATATTTTTTTCCGTACCTATAAGTTATAGTCATAATTTCAAATGGATAAAAAACTATACTTTTTTTACCTATTTCTCAGCTTCTAATACCAGTAAGTTTTCGCAAGAAACAAAACAAATAAACAGTTTATTTTATTGGTGTCGTAATATTCTTCTAGTTCACATCCGAATTGTGATGTGAAATGTAATCTGACTAAATTCTTTCGGTACAGCCCTATTTGAATTACTATAAATCTACGTCTTATCATCTTATCTGCATATCAGTCGCCAGTTTATACCAAACAGATGACGAAAACTGTTGAGGAGAAGGCCGCGGCCGCTTTAGAAACTTCCTAGCGACATTAGTCAGAATACCTAATACTTACTATGTACACAAAAGTTTTATTAACAAAAATATCGCTCCTGGAAAAAATACGTATATAGAAATAGAACTGTCAATACTTGCCGCATATTAGAATTTAAAATACAAAAGTTCTTAATGTTATACTTTTTTAGGCAACGGCGTGAGTCAATTCATCACCACTATCAGAGACATAATATATCAGTTATAAAATTGGTCATCTATATTTTGGTGGTATTAACTGCTCTATATAGTTTAAAACTAGAAAAACGGCTGCACTCTTTGGGTGATGGACACTTGGCATTTTTCAATAGACGATTATGTCCGGTTGCACCTGAAACCCAAAGGTTCTTCAAGATATCACGAACTGTATGTACTTGCAAATTATATATTAAGCGTGTATTTTTCATTATTACTTGAAAACGTAATAAATGAATAAGTAACATAATATATGTAGTTTTTTTAGCACTTCTAACCGATACAAAAAGGTAAATTTAAGTTAGTATTACCCACTAAAAGCGTAATTAATTTTTAAACTACTTATCGTACAGCTGCAGAGCTGGAACACGAATAGTACGAACACTAATCTGACACATAGAATAATTTAATAGCTATTGAAAGTTGTATTGACAAGCAATGTTGTAATCATGAGGCAATATATTGTATGCTGAATTCTTATATAGGGAATAAATAAGGCGAAATTTTTCAATAAACAATATGAGAAATAATTTAAAAATGCGTTCACTAATTACCCCAGCTGTTTGAAGTAATATCAAAAATACACGATGTTTAATTATGAGGTCGTTTATTGTTCTCGTCACAACGGCGTTTTAGAAATATAAGACTCGAATCCAATTTATGAAAGGGCACTGGAATCCAATACGTTCCTTTGTCTTTCGATCTTCAACGAACTACAGCTCGCGAGCGATATTACTGATATTAGACACTCGACATCAGGAAGAATATTGGACCGAAGTCCAATAAACCGTTGACCCGTTGACGTATCTTAAATGTATTAAGTGATATTAACAGGTCTTGTACTAGCAGGTTAGTATATTTACTTTTAACGGAACGTCACATTTATACATAAATATGTTTGGCCTCTCCTGTTTACAGTTCCACCTTGAGTTTTGGTTTGACCTAGGATTCAAATTACGGATTAGAATCCGCAAACATTACTCTAAAGCCACTGAAAGTATTCTTTAGTTAGAAGACATCGTGGTTTGTAATCTAAATGTATATTATTTTAAACTGTACAAAGAACTTTGGAACTCGAGAGCTTTTGAAAATGTTTTTACTGAAAAAAAAATTTTCATTTTAAATAATACTTGCCGCATATTTGAATTTCAAATACAAAAGTTATCTTACGGAATTGAAAAATTGCGTTAATAATATATTTTCCTCCGATATCTATATTGCACTCTTACCTACGTATTCTACGTAGTAATAGTTCATAGTAGTATCAATAGTTCTACGTAGGTACGTTCACCAATTCATTCCTGCCATGTCCTACCTTTATTTCAAAAAGGTCGAATGAGTACCGTGGGGTCAACGTCATTCTACAGAGATATCGATTCAGTAAGCAGTCGGGCGTAATAGATGATTGCTAAATTGCTACTATTGGAACTCGCTGTGTTTTCTCATTTTTACAAGTATTCGCTAGGTAGTTTATGTTTTATATTTTATAGGAAGAGGATTATAGGAAGAAAATACGAGTTTTATTTTTTCATGTAAAGCATGATCGTAAGGTTTCAAATAGATATTTGTGTGAAAGGCATATTTATACCAACTAGAACGTGTTTAAACCTGTTATCAATTTACATTACTTTTCAGCCTCCGTAGCCCAGTTGATAGTGCATGAAGCTAGAGGTTCTGGGTTCGAATCCCGGCGAGGGCATTATTTGTGTATTTATTTATCACAAATATTTGTTCCTTGGTCATGAGCGTCTGTGTATTTAAGTATATGTATGTATTTTTCTATTAAATCATCGCCTGGTACACAAATCATAAGTATTATTGAGCTTATTGTGGGACAAGGTCGATTTGTGTGAGATATCCCAATAGTTTTTTTATTCTTTCGTCTGCGAATATAAGCTCGGCTCGCATTACTATGACTCGCTCAACGCGCACTATTACGCGTGCATCACATATACCATTAATTGGAGTTCGAGGCCAACGAAATTACGACAGATGCGTTATTGTCAAATCTGTCAAAGTCTCTTATGTCATTGTCAAATAAAGTTGTCAGGTTTCGACAACCTTTTTGCTATTTAATTTATTTATTTAAAATAATTCCTAATAAAAACATTACATACCTACCTCTGTAATGTTTATACGCCTTTTTGTTTAATATGGCTGTCACAACTAGGATTTTCTTAAAAACACGTAAATACCTGATAACTTTTCTTTTCTCTTAACTAACATTGATATGACAAAATTTTCTTGTAAAGAACTTAAAATGATAAGAGCCAACGTTTTGAAGCCTATTTTAAAAAGAAGTTGAATTACCAGTGAACACAAACAACAGCGTACCATATTTATTAAGACAGTACCTATGGTTAAATTACTAAGACCCCTGCCTTATTATGGGTTAAAATTATGGAAAAGAAATTTGGAAATGTAAAATGAAAGCATTTTTTGTATTTTATTTTTTATTTGTCTTCGTCATCACTTTATCGACCTGAGTCCTGGGTAAAAATCGAGTACACTCCCATAAAAGCCGATAGTCCTTTATAACACCATCAGTGTTGAGTCCTGAACTTACTGTCGCTTATGTTAAGGTTTAAAATGAGTTTGTCACATTTTTACAAAACGTTAGATCTGTATGATAATTTAAATGGAGAACTAGCACTGCCAAAGAAATTTGTAGGTCAAAGGAATTTTACGAATACGAAATGTGAACATAAAGCACGCTACAATACAATGTATTGTATTGTAATATTAATAATATTATTGTAATAATAATATTATTCTGCAATTTTCTAAACGTATGCAGAAATAGGGTTTTAATTTATGTGTACTTAAATTGCTGTACCAAATGTTATTAACACCTGAGGTGATACCAGCGCAATACCAACTTTGTTACTAATAATTGCGGATAATTAAGTTTTTATTAAAATATCTTATATTTACGTGAAAATAAGTAAATAATATTGTTTCTATAAATTAAAGAATTAAAATTACCAATAAATAAGATATCTAAACGTCTGTTTTTAGAAAATAAAGATTTACTATTGCAAGAACATTTCATTGTTGTGGTAATATTTTCGTAGATTCTTTGGCCTCGAACTCCAATTAGTGGTTTAGAAGCCCATATTTGTCTTGTGTTCGCGTGGTAAGGGTAAATGGGCTATCGATTGAAGCTGACACATTGGTCACGCTGCGTCGTCGGCGCCCATTATTAATGGCCCCCGTAGACAATGTACGGTAAGTGGGCAATTTGGTAAAAATGTTTGCAAACACAATGTCGGCAACTAAATTGACGGTAATGACGAATGCAATATTATGTAGCTAAATTCAAATACATCTTCGAACCGAACCAAATGCCTCCAATAATGATACAAGCGCACCAAATGTAGGTAGGTAGGTATAATTCGTTTCCGTCAATACAATTTGAAGAAACTTTCAGAATTGATATTGCTGTCCACCGTGTTTTCAATATCTATTGCAGTAAAGCTAATGTAAATTCATTGAGGCACTAAGGTAAATTCGAGATCTCGGGAAGGGATTGTTCACTTACATAACAACATGAGTTATTTCAAACTAAAATAAGAACAGTAATTACATTAAAATAATTATGAAGATCAGACTGTTTTTTGAGTTCAGTGTATTATGCAACGTTACTCCCTACGTTATATGATAATATTGGGGATATGGGGAGGAAGAACGAACTGTATAACGCTAGTAGTAGATTTTTTTATGTTAATGGATTTTAAATTAAAAAAATATTGATATACCTAATATAATAAAAGTCTGAGATTTTACAACAAGAAAAGAAAGAATGGCCGCGTTTAAGCCTACCTACCTGGTAATCTAAAATTTTGGCTCTTCAGCAGAGCACTTAAAAATCCGTAGCTAATCTACTGAAATATTTATACAAGACTAGAAAATTTTGCTCACTTCAAAAGCCTTTCAAACTCTAAAACGAT
>JALPQI010000866.1:0-15974 GCA_025490895.1 Thaumatotibia leucotreta | reverse complement strand
AGTTTCAACATCAGTAACCTGTCTAATCCTTCTGACCGCGTAAGCTGCTGAACTCAGTCGGCTGGCTAAGGCACATATGTGTGGACCCCACTGTAATTTCTGGTCTAAGATTATGCCTAAAAAGTGGGTTGATTCCACCATGTCTACGGGTTCGTCTTTTATGTATATATCACCACTTATAGGTTTAACATTTGGTAATGTAAATTTTAAACATTTGGTTTTTTTAGAATTTAGCAATAAATTATTGATTGTAAACCAGTCAGAGATTTTATTCATAGTATTGTTAATGGCAGTGTAATTATCTGAATTTCGATTAACTTTAAAAATTAAAGAGCACAGTGTGGAATTTTTCCTCAATTTTGCGAAAGTGTGATTAATTGCTTAATTTATCTGCCATGTCAAATAATAGCGAACATTGAAACTCCCGTAGGTCTATGTATTATAGTTTTGGATATTTTCAAAAAAGAAATAAACATCCATAGAAGTCCATAGAAACCTGAAAACTGAATTTACTCACATTTAATGTCTATTTTTTCAAATCATTTTTACGTGTTTATATTAAGGTAATTTTAATGCACCGATATCATTTATCAAAAAATAAAATTTATGACTCTAGAGGACGGTGTCGCCAATTTTCTTACAATTTAAAAACATTTTTTTCCTCGATAATCTCTCGACGGTCGCATTTTATTTTAAAATTAACGAATAGTATATAAAATGCTTTACTCGTGAAAAAAAAATCAAATTCAAATATTGCAGGACTCACGAGATATGAATTTTTAAATAATTCAGACAGGGTTGTCACTTTTCAAGTGTACAAGATTACAAGTTTATTTTCGAAGTGTTAGGGCTCATTCATAAATCATGCGAGGTTTTTTCGGCTACTTTTTGACCCTAAGTGATGTTTGGTGAGTTTCTTGGTTAACCCTTGCAGTCTCACGAGTACGTGGGATGCCCTGAAAATTTCGGGAATTTAATACTTAGGAACGTATATTTGACATGTGTTATACCTCTTTCTTACAAGCATAATCTCATTATTCGAAAACACTGGCCACTTAGAAAAAAAAAACAATGTCCGATTTTCAATTGTTTTTTAAAGTCGTTGAGTCGTTGGTGAAAATGGAGCTGTCCCGCGAAAGTTTTAGAGCAATGATTTATTATGACTTTAAAAGTGGATTAACACAACAACAATGTGGAGACCGATTAACTATTGCTTTTAGTAGTGAAGCACCTTCAAAGACGACCATATACAGGTGGTATTCGGAATTCCAACGTGGCCGTGTGTCTCTTGCGGATGACGTACGTGAGGGTCGACCGAAAACGGCCGTTACCGATCAAAACATCGATGTTGTTCGCCAACTGATAAAGGAAGATAGGCATGTTACATATCGGGAGATTCAGGAGACTTTAGGCATTGGAATGAGTTAGGTACAAGTTATTTTACAACAAGAGTTGGGCGTGCGGAAGTTATTTTCCGGTGGATTCCTCACTTGTTATCTGACGACCAGAAAACGGTACGTGTCATTTGGTGCCGCAAAACTTTAAAAAGATTTAATGGAGGAAGCTCAAATGCCGTTTTTAGTGTTGTGTCAGGTGACGAATCATGGATTTACGCATATGAGCCTGAATCGAAAAACCAATCTCGAGTTTGGGTTTACGAAGACGAACCGAAGCCGACAAAAGTTGTTCGTTCTCGCAGCACGATCAAAAAAATGGTAGCCACGTTTGTCTCCAAATCGGGTCACGTGGCGACTATCGCTCTTGAAGATCGAAGAACTGTCAATGCCGATTGGTATATAGGCGTTTGTTTACCGATTGTTTTTGCTGAACTGCGAAAAAACTAACCCTAACCCGCCGTATTATACTACACCATGATAATGCCAGCCCTCACCCCGCTCAGAAAACAGACGACTATCTGAAGGGCGAAAACGTCGAATTACTGGACCATCCTCCGTACAGCCCCGACCTAAGTCCCAACGATTTTTTTACTTTCCCGAAAATAAAGAATCGGTTGCGTGGTCAGCGTTTTCAGACCGCGGAAGAAGCAGTCGACGCTTATAAAATGGCCATTTTGTCAACCCCCACTTCAGACTTCAATAACTGTTTTAAAAACTGGCTTCAGAGAATGAAAAAGTGTATTAAACACAAAGGAGAATACTTTGAAAAACAATAAAAGTACTTTTATTTAATTAAAATGCGTATTTTTTCCGATTCCCGAAACTTTCAGGGCAACCTACGTATTTTTCTCACTCGACAAAATTTTAAGAATTTTTTTAATTTCGCGAAATTCCGTCATGAATGTCAATTACAATATGTACCTATTAAACGTGAGTGTAATGTAATTTCTAGTAGGTATTATATGTGCTACTTGAAGGACAGGTAGAAAATAACTTGTAATACGTAAAAATCTTAAGGTTTATTTATTACCTATTCGTCGCTCTAGGGATTATCCTGGTTAGTTACAAATCGTAAGATTTTTGCCGGAATACTCGGTATAGAGCAGTGGCTTGTCGACGATTTTCACACCATTTTAGTAACAGCTATGTCGCTAACGCTTTCCGTGTATTATGTACATCTGTGGCTGAAATCTATGTAAAGGCATATGACTGGTATATGTATTTTATGTGAGTCACATGCACAAAATTCTAATGCACGGTTGGCAAATCATTGAGATGAATCCTTTGCTAATAGCAATGCTGTCCAAGCAAGCCGGCGAAACCCATAATAAATGTTGGCAGTATGATTGTGAGCACCACTCTCGAAAGGTAGACAGGAAGACTACAATTTTCATCTTTTTCGGCGAGCTCACGATTCTTCGGACTCTTATGTTTCGGATTTGTCTCTCAAAGACCGACGTTATAAACAAAAACTACTACTTTACCGGATAATGTTGTGACAGTTTTAAAGCCTTCTGAACCACATACTTCAGTAATATCCGAAATTAATGAAGACGAGAACTTGGCTCTCGCAGTTGACGAACGTCTTTATTATGAAGAAGGTAGACATAAAAATCCTTGGGCGAGCGAAGCGTCTCCGTTTCAGCTTTACCAAAAATGCTTTTACGTATGGCAGCGGACTCTTCTGAAGGTTTGATAAATATTCTTAATACAATAAATATTGTTTTCAGCTTTTTGAATTTTCGCAAAAAAAATAGTAAAAAGGACATAAGCGACTGAGCGATAAGACACATGTAGCTTGCGTCCAGTTATTGGAACAGACTAGCAACTACTACACTTAGTCATGGCCCGACATAATAATAGGCAGTTTTCAGATTGTGACAACCCTATTAACATAGAAATGAGCCAAAACCATAGAAACGCTAAAAGTCCTAGGTCCGACATGATAAAATTGTGAAAATTTGATACATGATAGGTACATTACTCATACGTCTTTTTGATCTAAAATAAAATGCGACCGTCAATAAATCATTAAAAAAATAGATTTTATAAAAAAAAAGCAAAAAGACGTAATATCATCAAAACAATCAATTATACAGTCCTGTATTTTTTTTATGTGGTTCAATATCGTTCCTTCAAAACACAGAAAAAATATTAGCGCATTAATTTTGCATTTTGAGGAAATAAAAATACAAACATGTTTTGATGACGTAATAAATGTAATCTTGAACATTTTTTTTCTCAGAAACTAAATGCGATAGACGACTGGGAGTTTTTGTATTGGTTTTCTTATAAAATGTTGCAATCGTTAAGGTCAAGAAAATGTGGTGAACAAAACTGAAGAAATATCTCACACTGTGAAGAGGTATCATCGGCAAATAATACAATATTACAATTATCTTTTACAATGTATGGCAAATCATTAATGTAGACTAAAAATAAGAAAGGACCCAAAATAGATCCCTGGGGAACTCCTAGCGTAATTGCAGCCGCCCAAGATCGAACTTCATTTACGACTACTGTTTGTGTTCGCTCACTGAGATAGCTTGAAATAAGTCTGGTAGCAGATTCAGCTAACCCGTAATGCTTAAGCTTTAGGACTAGAGTCAGATGATCAACGCAGTCAAAGGCCTTTGATAAGTCGCAAAAGATTCCTATAGCATCACAGGATTCTTCCCAGATGTTATATATATATTTGATAAGAACAGATGCAGCATCGGTAGTCGATCGTCCCTTTGTAAATCCAAATTGCTGGCTATGCAGTAATTTATTTCGAGTAAAATGACCCTGCAACTGATTCAATAGTATTTTCTCGAAGATTTTACTCAACACGGGTAAAATAGATATCGGTCGATAATTTTCTTTGTTACTTTTTTCTCCAGACTTGAATAAAGGTATAACTTTACTAAATTTCATTAAGTTAGGGAAAACACCGTTATGTATACAAGAATTGAATATAATACTCAAATAAGGTGCGATTATTTCAATTATCGGGCTTATAGATTTTACTGAAGCTCCCCAAAGGTCTTCTGTACTTTTATTCTTTAGAGATTTAAATGTTTTATAAACTGTTTCTGGATTCACAAAACTAAAGTGAAAAGTGTTGTCACATTTCTCCACTGCCGAGCAAAGCAGCAATTTAGCTTGCACTGCAGACGAATCGAGCTCATTCGTAATATCTCTAGCTATATTAGAAAAATAACTTTGAAATAACGCTGCCACCTCGGTTTCGGCAGTGATAAGTTTACTATCACACATTAAGTTTAATTCACAATCTTTTGGCCTTTGACTTGCGGTGTCCTGTTTTATAATTTTCCAAACAGTTTTTATTTTGTTGTCTGAAGACTTTTTCTGTGAACTGATATGGCGAGCTTTGGCGGCAACACATACTTTTTTAAATATTTTAGAGTATTTCTTAACATATTCGATGAATTCTTTATTTTTGTTGTATTCTTTCATACCATACAATTCGTATAATCTATCTCTGCTCTTACGTATTCCTAATGTGGCCCAAGCACTGAATTTCTGTTTATTTTTTGTCTTTAATGTCGTTTTTATAGGAAATATGGAATTGAATTGGGTGGAAATTATGTCAAATAACCTATTATATGAACAGTTAGGATCAATAAAATTAAAACATGTCATAGATAATTGATTTTGCACTTCAAGTCTAAATTTATTTCAAATTTTCAAATTCAAATTCAAATTCATAATCTTTAATGTCAATTAAACACATGTCAAAATAATAATACAATAAAACAAAAAACAACAATATTTACTTAAAAAATTACACTAATATTTACATTCATAATAATAATACACAATTTAATTAAGTAATTACATTTCAATCATTACATCATTATAATATCATTTAATCAGTCAACTAGGCATCAAATAATTCGTCTACCCTATAATACGCTTTTTCAATTAGAAAGTCCTTCACTCTTTTTACAAACAGCTCATAAGAAGGAGCCTCCTTGATTTCCGGGCTCAGGTGGTTATATATTTTTATTCCAACTACCCTCAATGAGTTGGATGACTTAGCCAACCTAACAAAGACCGGATTTAAATCGCGCCCCGTTTTTCTCTGATCAGGTCTACGCATTTTAAATTCACTCAAATGCCTCCACATGTACTTCGCTACCGCGAGAATGAAGAGGCATGGGACAGTTAAAATTTTTAATTTTGTAAAAAGTTCCCTTGCAGGCGTTAGTGGCGGCACCCCAGCCAGTATTCTAACGGCCCTTTTTTGTAATACAAATACTCTGTCTCTGTCCGCTGCTAGCCCCCACAAATCGATTCCGTACGAAATTATGGAGTTTATGTACGCATAATATGCCATACGGAGATTTTCACGTGAGAGTGCAGGAGCGAGCCTAGTCAGTGCGAACGATGCCTGGAGTAACCGACCGGTAAGTACATCTATATGATTATCCCATTGTAAACCAGCATCAAATTCAAAACCTAAAAACCTCGTGTTTTGCACTTGGGGAAGTTTGGTATCATTAATAATTATGTCAAGGGGCGTCGGGTATTGTCCTTTTAACCAGAAATGGATTATAAATGTCTTAGTAAGATTAATCATGAAACCGTTAACTTGAAACCATTGAGTCAATTTTAATAATATGTCCGAAACATTGTCTTTCAGGTCAGAAAATGATTCGCCGTGAGCTATGGCGCAGCCATCATCTGCAAACATGACAAAATCACCATCTTGGAACAAACTTATGAGGTCGTTAACCATCACCAGAAAGAGGAAATTGCCAACAGCCGACCCCTGAGGTACAGAACAGTCATCCAGGGTCCTTGTTTCCGACCTAGTTGCCCCTCCATCAACTGATACAACCTGACCTCTGTTCTTCAAAAAAGACCCCACCAATGCTAAAAGACTACCCTGTACACCATATTTTTGTAACTTGATCAGGAGCAGTTTGTGATCAACTGAGTCAAAGGCACGTGACAGGTCACAGAAAATAGCAGCCACCATTTTCTTCTGGTCCAAATACTGGAGAAGACGCTGGTATACCGCACGCGCAGCATCCACCGTGGACCTTCCGTTGCGGTATGCATATTGGTGATCATGGAGTAACTTGTTGATCTCAAAATATTTCATTAGCCTGTTACATAATCCTAGTTCAACGACTTTTGATAACGCAGGCACTAATAAATAATAAATAAATAAATAATAATAATATAAGTAGGATAGTCCCCCATAATGCAACATTGATTTAAAAGCGCGCAAAATATATCTATAACTTTATCAGGGAGCCTTTTTATGAGGTCAGCCGACATGTCATAAAAATCTGTAGATTGTTTTGATTTTATTGCTTTTAGTAACTGTTTAATTTCAGAGACCGTAAATAGAAAAATGTCAACAGTCGATACCACTGACGCAATAGATTTATTTAAAAAATTGATCGCCTGTTCTAGATCGGTACGGTTTTCATGTGATTTATTTATGTCCACATAAAAATCATTGATCTTATTTGCTAGTTGTTTTTGGCCACGACTAGATCCAGTTTGGGCCATCAGCAGCTCTTCTATTGGATTAGGTTTGCAATGTTTTTTACACGTTTCCATATTTATAATGTGCCATAGCATTTTACTGACATTTTTTGAGCCCTCTACTTTCTTATTAATGTACAAACGACGTTTTTCACATTTTAATTTGTCTATTGTAGTCTTATAATTATCTACAAAATCTAACAAGCCTTCATATGTTGGATATCGTTCAACTAAACAAGTGATGTCATCATAAAACTGCATTCTAAGAAATATTTCGTCGTCAACCCAATTTATTTTCTTGCCATTATTTTGTGGGTACTTCCTTAAAGGAAAGTGTATGTCAAAAATATTTTTAATTATTGTTATAAGGTTATTCATCTTTTCAGAGGGTGGAATGTCAGAATGGAATAAATTAAAAAATGAACGATTCGATAAGTCTTGTATAAAATTGTGAATTTTAAATGTCGTGATATTCCTCCGTAATACTGGTGGCATATGGGTATTTCCCCGAAGGGCGTGGATTATAAATATTTGAGCATTGTGATCACTAAGGTGACTTCTTATGAGCTGTATGTCCCATGTACTTTTCCTACAATTTGAGTACACATGATCAATACACGTACCAGATGTCTCAGTTACCCTAGTTGGTGATAGGTGCATAGGGTGTAGGTCATATTGACCCATTAAGTCCAAAAGTTGGCGTTTCTGTGTAGTATTTTTAAGAAGGTCCACATTAAAATCCCCCATTATAACTATAGTATAATCTACTGAGAAATCTTGGAAAAACGCATATAATACTAATTCAAGACCATGCAAACACTTTTTGGATCTTGAGACATCTGATGTATAAAGACATAATACAATTGTTTTAATTTCATATAGATTGACACCACAAATTTCAATATCCATTTCATTTGACATTTCAGAAACACATTTTAACTCATGACATTTCAGGTCTTTCGACAAGAATATACACACCCCTCCATGTTCATGCTTAGATCTACAAAAGTTAGCCGCTAAATAGTAATTAAATATGTTAATTTGACTTAACTCATAATCTTTCATCCAGTGTTCAGAGATACACAACACATCTGGATTGTTATTTACCTGTAGAAAACATTCCAAGGACGACACTTTATTATTAAGCTTCCTTATATTCTGATGTAAAATATGTAATCCAGTGCCCAGACACCTATTATTAACATTGACACTTTTGTTACAACAAACTGGTGTGTCCTCAGTATTAAACATATTATTATTAGACACGAAAAAATGTTACATCAGTCTGGGTGCCAATAGATACCTTTTTAACAATACTCGCATATGTCACGGGGACACTATTCCGAGGCATAGACACGTTTAAAGTATTTAATTGAAGAAACTCAGATACTTTATTTGCAAATTTACTTCCTAATATGTGCTTATAATCCCGACACAATATATCATCAATGTCAATGTATATAATATAATCAAAATTAGATGTCAGGAATTTCATTTCATAATTCAGGAGCATGGTCAAATTCTCATCAAGGTCAATGTTGTATGACAAGCCAGGTACAATAATATTCGTATTTGATAGCCCCTTCATATAAAACTCTAATCTATTCAGAAATGCTATAGGATTAGTTTCATTCATGCCGCATAACAATATTATGTAGTCATTTTTGGTGAATGACTTACACGTAGCCAACGCCGGCTCCATAAGATTGCTTAATACCGCACCCGGCTTAAACCAGGTAACAATCTCAAACTCATTACCTAACTTATGCAACCTTTTTCCCACACCTCGACCGCGGTCATCGCTTATCAGTAGGAGTCGGGGACGCGCAGGGGTAGGATGCCGGTCAGCGCATGCATTTTTCTCCGGAGTAGCGAGGGTAGATTGTTGCGCACTCAGTTCATGACGTTCGGTTCCTGATAAGTTAAGTGCGGAAGCCACCTTAGTAATTTGTTTTGGACTATCTGGTGTTATATAAATCTCCACGGGTGTCGTATCTGCGATTTTGAGGACCTCCGCGGGTGACTGTGCCGTTTGTGTACGTGAGACAGATGTGTTTACTCCCGTTGGTGTTGAAAATGTATCGCGCGGAGACTTGCAAAATTGTATAGGAGTGCCGACAATGCCATCACAGTGTTCCTTGACCACAGTACGGGGCGTTCTGCACGGAGAGTAATCCTTAGAGGTAACATTTCTGTACAATTCTACTGTTTTTTGGCTAATGGACAACTCTCTTTTAAGAATAGCGTTTTCCTCTTGTAGTGACTCAATTTCCATTTGTGCGCCGTCAATCTCAAGCGTTAATTGATCCAATTTCAAGGTTGCTTCTATTAGCTTTTTATTTACCTCATTGAAGGACTTATTCTGTGAACCATCTAACGATAAATTCAGGTCAGCGTCATCATCCAGCGATATGTTTGTAGTATCGGAACCCGGCCTCTGTTCCGGTAGGGGTTTGCGAAGAGTAACGTTTTGTGATGATGATAACATCTTGTATCTGTAGCTTTTCAGTCCAATTTATTAAATCGGTCAGCAAAACAACAAAAACGAAACCAGGATATCACACTTTGTTCATAAAAATTCAAAATTTAGTCCGTAACCGTCATTCACTACACTGTCTATTGCGTTTAACTGTTTTTTTCAACATCAAATCAATTGATAACACTTCCACGGGACATTTATGTAACAATATTGAATTTATTATACTTTGTACTGAAATAATATGTGTATTATTTATTTTTTAAATAAAATAGCTCGGAGTTGTAATCGATTTCAACTGACAGCTGATTATTTATTAGGTTTCGGGTCATTGGTCTATATTTTGTAGTTTGTGGCCTACTTTTTAAAGAGCCTGGAAAAGAGGCAACCTGACCGAAATGGTCTGAATTAAAACACTTAAAGATGTTTTTATGTAAACTAGGACAATCACAGAAAATATTGTCTAAGCAGGTAGCACTGGTTTCCCCAATTCTGGTTGGTTCCAAAAATAAGTTTTTTAAATTAAAGGACTGAAAAATATTCAAAAACCTTACTGTTTGCGTTGATGAATCAAGTATGTTAATATTAAAATCTCCACAAACTATCAAACGTTTTTGGCCTTTTGTAACAATACTTAGTATGTTTTCCAATGTGTTTTCAAAAATGCAGTAGTTTGCAGATGGCGGTCTGTACACACATATTACAATGTAATTCTCCAGTTCAACACAAGACACCTCTATTACTTGTTCTATTGAGAGCCTTACAATGTCTTTGCGCTCCTTGTGTTTTATTAGACAGTTTTTAACCAATATCAGGGATCCTCCACGAATAGTATTAGTTCTACAAAAACTACTGACAATTTCAAAATTTGCATAGTTACACCTTAATTGATTTTTGTTTAACCAGTGTTCAGTAATACACATTATATGAATTTGGTGACTATCTAAAAAAAGATCCATTTCAATTTCTTTATTGGTAAAACCCTGAATATTCTGATGTGCGACATTAATACCATCATTCCTCGTTACGAAAACAAATTTTATCGGGAAAGCCTGTGTGGGATTGCTTATTACTTACTGTTACTTCGGTGTCAATGTGAGTAACAGATTGCTTGTTGTGTAAAGAAGAATTTGTAGGAGCTATTTTCCCATTTAAAAAGGTTGACAGGTATTTTTTCAAATTGAGGAAAATATTTTTTATTCCAAACGGCGTTATTTTTCCTGTGTAATTGGAAAACATCTCTAAAGACAAATCTAAATTGGTGTCAAATATATGTGCATAATCATGGCTTTGCAGATCCATTGCTAACAAATTGTTGAACATTTCAACCTTATAATTATATATCAAGGCTCCGCAGATGTAAGTAGGAAGGCAAATTATTACGTTTGTATGTGTAACTTTCTGAAGAGCATCTCGGAAATAATTTATCAAGTGTATACTATTTTTATTAGATGTTATGTCTTTCGCGCTTATACATATGACACAAAAATCACTTAAAGTAAATTGTTTCAATTTTAATTCTAAATTATGCAAAATTCTAAATTGTCCATTTGGGGCCACGTAGTGACAGAAGTCAGCTTCACCTCCGAACGCACACTCAATTGCTTGAAGAGTTTTTTTATTTGTTTCATTGCTTATTATACATAGCTTGGTCTTAACTTCGTTGTGAGCACCGTGTTCCGTGGACGAGTCTTTGGCTGGTAACGTGGACCTACGGCACAAAACTGACCCGCTCTCAACCTTACTCCCGGCGATTCCAAGTTTCTCGTGTTGTCGAATAGGGCTGGCGCTTAACGAGTCCATTATATCAGTACCCGTACCAGTGCTATAATCCAGTAATTTATTTTTTGGACTTTCATTTGAGCTATTTTTGTCCGTCAGTCCTCTGGCACGCCGTTTTTTCAATTTTGTTTTACTAGAGGTTGGCGTACATATATCCTTTAATTTCTTGATTGTCTTCTCATTTTCCTCTAATTGTTTTTTTAAACAATTATTTTCTAAAATTAAATTTTCTATTTCGGTTTCTGCAGATTGCAACCGCAATTCTAGGTTCAACAATTTATGTTTATATTCCAAAAGATCCTCTTCTGATGTTATTCTTAGTGCTGGGCAGCTTCTGTTAGGGTTACTCGGTTCTGGCAAAGAATCATCCTCCAAAAAGTCGGCTTGTGTTGACCCTAAAGAACTATCTGGCGAGGTTTCAATGTCTGAATGTCCTTGAACTAATAAATCAAGCTTGTTTTGCGGTGAAGGTGTACTTGCGCAAGCTGTATGACAAATTTTACCGGGCTCCATACTTTCCGGAAGGCAAACAGGGGCGATTTCAATTTTGGTCATTGGCACGGCGGAAGTTGATGGCGGTGGCGTACTAGAAGCAGGTTGAACCAATAAATCAAGTTTGTTTTCCGGTGACGGTGTCCTACTAGTACAATCTGTATGGCTAACTCCACTAGATTCCATACTTTTCGGAAGACAAACAGGGGTGATTTCGTCTTTGTTTGTTGGCGCGGCGGAAGTGGGTGGCGGTGTACTAGAAGCAATTTGAGGTATATTTTTCTTCCTTTTTGTAATATTGTTGCTCATTTCTTTGTTTCTTGAAATTATATCTAGGTGCAATAGGTACATATGTACAAATACAAATGTATTAGCAACTTCACCCACTCAAGGGATTTAATAGATTTCCATGATATATTCAGCGAGTTCTGTTTTGAATTTGTTGAGTGAGTTTACATTCTTAATATCAGGCGGTATTTTATTGTACAGCAGCGCACCTTCAAAAGTTATCGTTTTTTTTCCATAATTTGTGCGTATTTTAGGCAAAACTAAGAAACTAGCACGACGATGGTGAACACATAGGTTTGAAACGTTTTTTCTTTTTGTAAATTGCAAATTTGTGTGAATCTCCTTATTTATTGTTTTTTTAATAAAAATACAAGTGTTGTAGATGTACAGTTGCTTGATGTTCATCAATTTCGTTTCCAAGTAAATTTGTTTTGTTGGCGTTAGATAATGATAGTTAAAGAGCGTTTTGATAATTTTGTTTTGCAAGACCTGCAGTTCATTTATTTTTGTTTTGACAGCACTTCCCCAAAGCTCGATAAGGTACAAGAGATGCGGTTTTACAAGAGCGTTATATAGACTTAAACGTAGTTGTTTTGGTATGCATTTTGTAAGGTTACGAAGGGAGCCGCGAAGTGACGCCATTTTAGTTTTTATATAATCGATATGGATGTTCCAGGTTAATTTTGAGTCAATATTTAATCCGAGATATTTTTCGTGAGTTTTTTGTTGCAATGGGATATTATTTATCGTGAGGGGTGCGTGTGACAGTATAGGTTTGTTTTTAGCTTTAAATATGACATAGCATGTTTTTGAAATATTAATTGTTAGAAGATTATACTGAAACCAGTTATACAGTGTTTCCAGGTCTTGCTGAGCTTGTAAAGTTATGTCTTGAATATTGGAGCCAAAATAAAAAAGAGAAGTATCGTCTGCGTGTAGAGCAATGTGTCCATTTAAACCTAATTCATGAACATTGTTTATATAGGCTAAAAAAAGCAAGGGTCCTAAAATGGACCCCTGTGGGACACCGCAGGTTAACGGTAATGGATCACTCTGGTTGTTATCTATTTTCACAATTTGCGTTCTGTTTGTTAAATATGATTTTAACATTTTCAGGGCTTTATCTGTTATTCCAATTACCTCTAGTTTTTTTTAAAGAAGATCATGACAAACAGTGTCAAAGGCCTTTTTAAGGTCTATAAAAATGCCTAGAACTATCTTTTTATTGTCAATATTGTGTTTTATTTTAGTAATGAGGTCGATAGTAGTACACCAAACGAAGGAAACTCAGAGGAAAAAACTCGTGTATAAGCGAATTTTGGCATAGTTGTAGGGAATGGTGTTTTAAACCACATACTAAAAGTACTGGTGGTTAGGGGTGGAGCTAACGGGGGGAGAGGGGTGTAAAGGTCCTTATTTTTAATGTTTCGTAAATAACTCTTAAACCGTGGCTTATAGCAAAAAACGTTCTAGTACATAAGTAATCTACATAAAATTCTCTACAAAAAAGATCTAAGTATGTTTCCTCTGGGATCAATGTGTCATGAGATAAGAAAGCAAGAAGACGGACACTAAAGAAATAAACACAGTTGTTTAAGTAGGTATGGCACATACAGAATGCTCGCGACAATTCAAAAAGATTTTAATGCTCAATTCCTGACCATATTTAGTCTTTAATGTTATATAAAATTTCATGGATTCGGCTTGGTTTCAGAGATAATCAACCTTTTTTTCGAAATAAGTTTTTCGACGTAACTCGTCATAAAACTTCTTTTTGATTACAATGCTACCACAATGTGTTTTAATATTACCACACTTTTTGCCTGGCAATAAAAAAATGGAAATCAACTTGACGCAATAACCTGTCCCTAAAAAAAATATTAAAATAAATAATTTTAACAAATTGTTGTTATGATAAAAAGTACTGGAAATGTTAAAAGTATGCAAAAAGTTTAAAAAAAAGAGAAAAAAAAAAATTTTTTTGGTGGTATTTGACATTAGGTCTCATAATAATTTTTGTTTGTTTTGATGTCTAGAATGCATAGTTAAAATCTTTTGACGATGATTATGAGAATATTTTAGGTTTAGAAGATAATTAGGAATTTTATTTTTACAAATAAGTATACAGGGCGCGCCTGGGCGCGAGCATTCCAAAAGATTTTAAGTAGGTATGCATTCTAGATATCAAAATGAACAAAAATGATTATGAGACCTCATGTCAAATACCACCGAAAAAAATTTTTTTTTTTCTCTTTTTTTTTAGACTTTTTGCATACTTTTTAACATTTCCAGTACTTTTTATCACAACAACAATTTGTTAAAATTATTTATTTTAATAATTTTTTTAGGGACAGGTTATTTCGTCAATTTTATTCCCATTTCTTGATTGCTAGGCAAAAGGTGTGGTAATATTAAAACACGTTGTGGTAGAATTGTAATTAAAAAGAAGTTTTATGACGAGTTACGTCGAAAAACTTATTTCGAAAAAAAGGTTGATTATCTCTGAAACCAAGCCGAATCCAGGAAATTTTGTATCACATTAAAGACTCTAAATATGGTCAGGAATCGAGCATTAAAATCTTTTGGAATGCTCGCGAGCATTCTGTATGTGCCATACCTACTTAAACAAATGTGTTTATTTCTTTAGTGCCCATCTTCTTGCTTTCTTATCTCATGACACATTGATCCCAGAGGAAACATGCGTATATCTTTTTTGTAGAGAATTTTATGTTGATTACTTATGTACTAGAACGTATTTTGCTACAAGCAACGGTTTACGAGTTATTTACGAAAAATTAAAAATAAGGACTTTTACACCCCCCTCCCTCCGTTAGCTCCACCCCTATCCACCAGTACTTTTAGTACGTGGTTTAAGGGCTTTATCACACTTGCGATTTACAAGCGAGGCGAAAGCGAAGCGTACGCGCGGCGTGTTCGTCGCGTGCCCGCAACCAATTCGCCGCGATGGTGTCGCGATTACGCCGCGACCGCGTGACGAATACGCCGCGACTGCGCAGCGAGTTTGCCGCGTCAAGAGTTGGTATCCATTTTGTAATAATAAATCTTATTAGTGACTGTCCAAGACTCAGATCACTCTGAGCGATTTACTGACGGCTGCGCAGCGTATTCGTTACGCGATCGCGGCCAAATCGCAACGCACTCGCGGCGAATTGGTTACGGGCTCGCAACGATCACGCTGCGCGCTCGCTTCGCTTGTAAATCGCAAGTGTGATAAGGCCCTAAAACACCATTCCCTACAACTATGCCAAAATTCGCTTATACACGAGTTATTTCTCCCGATAGGCAACTTTTGGTCTTCCTTAGGTGGGCTACAACGCCTAAGCCGTGACAGGACTGTCACCGTTGACACATCTTCTTGACCGCTAAGTGTGTATGAAAAAAATTGACAGATACATTACGCGCTTGTGGTCAAGGAGTAAAATGCACGGCTGCTGCGCAGCGGTCGTGGGTTCAATCCCCGGCTCATAACCGATAAGTTTTTCAAATAAAACTTATATACGATATATCGTTTGATATACAGTACCGGTCAAAAGTTTAAGTTGACTCCATAATTTCGATACAAAATAGTGTTTTTCAGTGTTAACAGTAAAATTTCAAGAGCTTGTTAACACGTTGAATGCGGGAACATAATTTTATAATTTACTTGCAGTGCTATACATACCATTTTTGAATTGTAGGATGGTCGTACACTGGTGCGGTACAAGGCTATTTTGGTATGTGACTAAAGGTCTCTATTTTAGACGATATATCGTTCTTGGTTTTACAAATCGAAGATTTATTGATTACAATGGCTAGTTAAACAATTGAATGATCTAAGGTTGTTGTCGTTACATACTGTCGAACTTGGTTTAGGCATTATAGGAAAATTAATTAACGATACGAAATTGACTTGTGTCGCACCAAGGGAATAGGGCGGATGCCGTCTAGTCGATATTTTGGTAGGGATGGGAAATATAATGAAATAATGTTATCGATATCCCCGGATAGGGTCCCCACGAACGACCAGCGCCAGG
>JALPQI010000865.1:0-11723 GCA_025490895.1 Thaumatotibia leucotreta | reverse complement strand
GCTCCGCGTAGGGCCGAAGGCCCGAAGCGTCCAACACAGGCGCGCCAGCTCGCGAGGCCGAAGGCCGAGCTGCCAGAGTCCAACGCATCCATGCTACTCAATGAAAAAGTGTAACATGAAAACGAATCGGAGGGCCGTAGGCCCGACGATTCGTTTCGACAACTTGCGAAGGCCGAAGGCCGAGCTCCGCGTAGGGCCGAAGGCCCGAAGCGTCCAAACACAGGCGCGCCAGCTCGCGAGGCCGAAGGCCGAGCTGCTTGAGTCCAGCGCTCCCATGCTACGCAATGAAAAAGTGTAACATAAAAACGAATCGGAGGGCCGCAGGCCCGACGATTCGTTTCGATAATCCGCGAAGGCCGAAGGCCGAGCTCCGCGTAGGGCCGAAGGCCCGAAGCGTCCCTCATAGGCGTGACAGCTCGCGAGGCCGAAGGCCGAGCTGCAGGAGTCCAAGGCATCCATGCTACTCAATGAAAAAGTGTAACATGAAAACGAATCGGAGGGCCGCAGGCCCGACGATTCGTTTCGACAATCTGCGAAGGCCGAAGGCCGAGCTCCGCGTAGGGCCGAAGGCCCGAAGCGTCCCTCAGAGGCTTGACAGCTCGCGAGGCCGAAGGCCGAGCTGCAGGAGTCCAGCTCAAAAGCCCAAAAACTGCGATAAAATTAGAAAATAATACAAAATCAATAATAAAAAAATTAAAGAAAATAAAAAAAATATCTCCAATACCCCACCCCTCCAGTCGACAAAAAGAGAGGCCCGCGAGGCCCTTGGGCCTCGCGCACAGAGCAAAAAACTAGTTATTAATGCTGCCCGACGGGCGAGCCCACGCGGTGAAACTGCCCTTCCTAACTGTCTTAATAAGCGAACCGGAGGGCCGCAGGCCCGATGGTTCGCTTCGAACCCCAGCAAAGGCCGCAGGCCGAGCTCCGCGTAGGGCCGAAGGCCCGGAGCGTCCCATAGAGGCGCGGCAGCCTGCGAGGCCGGAGGCCGAGCTGCGAGAAAATAAAGCTATTCTACGTATAATAAAATCTGAGTAACTATATAAGCTGAGCCTGAGGGCCGAAGGCCCGAAGGCGATGCTTCGTACCTGCGAAGGCCGAAGGCCGAGCTCCGCGTAGGGCCGAAGGCCCGAAGCGTCCAACACAGGCGAGCCAGCTCGCGAGGCCGAAGGCCGAGCTGCCAGAGTCCAACGCATCCATGCTACTCAATGAAAAAGTGTAACATGTAAACGAATCGGAGGGCCGTAGGCCCGACGATTCGTTTCGATAACCTGCGAAGGCTGAAGGCCGAGCTCCGCGTAGGGCCGAAGGCCCGAAGCGTCCCTCAGAGGTGCGACAGCTCGCGAGGCCGAAGGCCGAGCTGCAGGAGTCCAACGCATCCATGCTACTCAATGAAAAAGTGTAACTTGAAAACGAATCGGAGGGCCGCAGGCCCGACGATTCGTTTCGACAACCTGCGAAGGCCGAAGGCCGAGCTCCGCGTAGGGCCGAAGGCCCGAAGCGTCCAACACAGGCGCGCCAGCTCGCGAGGCCGAAGGCCGAGCTGCAGGAGTCCAAGGCATCCATGCTACTCAATGAAAAAGTGTAACATGAAAACGAATCGGAGGGCCGCAGGCCCGACGATTCGTTCCGACAATCTGCGAAGGCCGAAGGCCGAGCTCCGCGTAGGGCCGAAGGCCCGAAGCGTCCCTCAGAGGCGTGACAGCTCGCGAGGCCGAAGGCCGAGCTGCAGGAGTCCAGCTCACAAGCCCAATTACTGCGACATAAGTAAAATGTAATACAAAAACAATAATAAAAAAATAAAAGAAAATAAAAAATATATCTCAAATCCATCCTCCGGCCTCAGTCGACAAAAAGAGAGGCCCGCGAGGCCCTTGGGCCTCGCGCACAGAGCAAAAAACTAGTTAATAATATATATAGCTGCATTACCACTCATTTCTGAATGACATGATTGTTCTCCCAGAAGGAGTATTGGTGGGGGTTAGTGTTATATACGGTTGCATAGAGGGCGCTCTTGTGACCTAGGGAAAAATCTGACATTTCAGGATTTGCTCCCTGGTCAAAAAATGTTAGACGGCCAGACCAAACCGTTAGACCTAGGTGGGGGGTGCTCGACCAAATGTCATAGGGAACTGCTGACAATTTTTAAAGCCGCAAAAATTTTTTCAAAAAAAAAAAAAAATTTTGCACTCAATTTTCAAAATGGTCCTTCGAGCCGGATTTTTTTGTGGTAGAATCTCTGAGGGTCCTAGATTAAAGAAAAAGTGTTTTTGTGATTCTCGGATCCAAGATGGCCGCCGTAGGGCCCGTCAAATTTTGTATGGGAACTCTTAAACGGGGGGAGATAGGTGGGAGGTGCTCGACCAAATGTCATAGAGGACCCCGAGAGCCATTCGATGGGCAAAAAATTTTTGCAAAAAAAATTTTTTTTTTTTTTTCGAAAAATTTTTTTTTATCCGATCGAGCTGGAAATCGCTGTGTGTGACTTTTGGGCTCTCCAGATTCCGAAAAAAAATTTTTCAGATTTTTTGCACAAAAAAAAATTTGTATGGATTTTTCGAAATAATGGTCCGATCGCGCTGAAATTTGGCATGCGGGCATTATTTGGGCCCAGGAGTGATAATCTGAAAAAAAATTTGGAAAAAAATCCAAGATGGCGGCGACCCCGAACAAAAAGTCAAAATCCCAAGTAAGTTAAGCGAGCCCGAAGGGCGAGCTTCAGGCCGGGAGGCCGAAGGCCGACCCCGCGGAGGGCCGAAGGCCCGGAGCTTCACTCCCGGGGCCCAAGGGGGTCCCGAACCCCAGTAAGTTTGGGCGAGGCCGAAGGCCTCGCTGCAGGAGGGCCGGAACATTACCAGAACCAATATAAATCTATGTTAAGCGAGCCCGAAGGGCGAGCTTCAGGGTGGGAGGCCGAAGGCCGACCTCGCGGAGGGCCGAAGGCCCGGAGCTTCACCCCGAGGGCCCAAGCGCGCCACCTCCAAGTAATTTAAAGCGAGGCCGAAGGCCGAGCTCCGAGCAAATCGAGCTACCAAGCGTTCAACAACCCCAGTATCTTAATAAGCCGAGCCTGAGGGCCGAAGGCCCGATGGCGAGGCGTCAAGCCCGCGAAGGCCGGAGGCCGAGCTCCGCGTAGGGCCGAAGGCCCGGAGCGTCACGTTCGATGTGCTCTCCGCGCGAGCCCGAGGGCCGAAGGCCCGACGGGCGAGCCCACGCGGTGAAACTGCCCTTCCTAACTGTCTTAATAAGCGAACCGGAGGGCCGCAGGCCCGACGGTTCGCTTCGAATCCCAGCGAAGGCCGCAGGCCGAGCTCCGCGTAGGGCCGAAGGCCCGGAGCGTCCCATAGAGGCGCAAAAGCCTGCGAGGCCGGAGGCCGAGCTGCGAGAAAATAAAGCTTTTCTACGTATAATAAAATTTGTGTAACTATATAAGCTGAGCCGGAGGGCCGAAGGCCCGAAGGCGAAGCTTCGTAGCCGCGAAGGCCGAAGGCCGAGCTCCGCGTAGGGCCGAAGGCCCGAAGCGTGCAATACAGGCGAGCCAGCTCGCGAGGCCGAAGGCCGAGCTGCTTGAGTCCAGAACTCTCAGGCTACTCAATGATAAAGTGTAACATGAAAACGAATCGGAGGGCCGCAGGCCCGACGATTCGTTTCGACAATCTGCGAAGGCCGAAGGCCGAGCTCCGCGTAGGGCCGAAGGCCCGAAGCGTCCCTCAGAGGCGTGACAGCTCGCGAGGCCGAAGGCCGAGCTGCAGGAGTCCAAGGCATTCATGCTACTCAATGAAAAAGTGTAATATGAAAACGAATCGGAGGGCCGCAGGCCCGACGATTCGTTTCGACAATCTGCGAAGGCCGAAGGCCGAGCTCCGCGTAGGGCCGAAGGCCCGAAGCGTCCAACACAGGCATGCCAGCTCGCGAGGCCGAAGGCCGAGCTGCCAGAGTCCAGTGCTCCCATGCTACGCAATTAAAAAGTGTAACATGAAAACGAATCGGAGGGCCGCAGGCCCGACGATTCGTTTCGACAATCTGCGAAGGCCGAAGGCCGAGCTCCGCGTAGGGCCGAAGGCCCGAAGCGTCCCTCAGAGGCCTGACAGCTCGCGAGGCCGAAGGCCGAGCTGCAGGAGTCCAGCTCAAAAGCCCAAAAACTGCGATAAAAGTAGAAAATAATACAAAAACAATAATAAAAAAATTAAAGAAAATAAAAAAAATATCTCCAATACCCCACCCCTCCAGTCGACAAAAAGAGAGGCCCGCGAGGCCCTTGGGCCTCGCGCACAGAGCAAAAAACTAGTTAATATTATTATAGCTGCATCCCGACTGATTTCCCATATATAGGTTTTATTTCCAAACGGTAAAGAAAATGCTAAAAATTTTTTGTGATTTGTATAGAAGAGCAAAATTGTAGGTCCAGAAAAATATGGATTTTGGTCTACGGCCTCCTGGTCAAAAAATGTTCAACGGCCTGGCTAAACGGTGAGACCTAGGTGGGGGTGCTCGACCAAATGTCATAGGGAACTGCTGACAGTTTTTAAAGCCGCAAAAATTTTTCCAAAAAAAAAAAAAAAATTTTGCACCCAAATTTCAAAATGGTCCTTCGAGCCGGATTTTTTTGTGGTAGAATCTCTGAGGGACCTAGATTAAAGAAAAAGTGTTTTTGTGATTCTCGGATCCAAGATGGCCGCCGTAGGGCCCGTCAAAGTTTGTATGGGAACTCTTAAACGGGGGGAGATAGGTGGGGGGTGCTCGACCAAATGTCATAGAGGACCCCAAAAGCCATTCGATGGGCAAAAAATTTTTGCAAAAAACATTTTTTTTTTTTTCGAAAAATTTTTTTTCATCCGATCGAGCTGGAAATCGCTGTGCGTGACTTTTGGGCTCTCCAGATTCCGAAAAAATTTTTTTCAAATTTTTTGCACAAAAAAAATTTTGTATGGATTTTTCGAAATAATGGTCAGATCGCGCTGAAATTTGGCATGCGGGCATTATTTGGGCCCAGGAGTGATAATCTGAAAAAAAATTTGGAAAAAAATCCAAGATGGCGGACACCCCGAACAAAAAGTCAAAATCCTAAGTAAGTTAAGCGAGCCCGAAGGGCGAGCTTCAGGCCGGGAGGCCGAAGGCCGACCCCGCGGAGGGCCGAAGGCCCGGAGCTTCACTCCCGGGGCCCAAGGGGGTCCCGAACCCCAGTAATTTTGGGCGAGGCCGAAGGCCTCGCTGCAGGAGGGCCGGAACATTACCAGAATCAATATAAATCTATGTTAAGCGAGCCCGAAGGGCGAGCTTCAGGGTGGGAGGCCGAAGGCCGACCTCGCGGAGGGCCGAAGGCCCGGAGCTTCACCCCGAGGGCCCAAGCGCGTCACCTCCAAGTAATTTAAAGCGAGGCCGAAGGCCGAGCTCCGAGCAAATCGAGCTACCAAGCGTTCAACAACCCCAGTATCTTAATAAGCCGAGCCTGAGGGCCGAAGGCCCGATGGCGAGGCGTCAAGCCCGCGAAGGCCGAAGGCCGAGCTCCGCGTAGGGCCGAAGGCCCGGAGCGTCACGATCGAGGTGCTCTCCGCGCGAGCCCGAGGGCCGAAGGCCCGACGGGCGAGCCCACGCGGTGAAACTGCCCTTCCTAACTGTCTTAACAAGCGAACCGGAGGGCCGCAGGCCCGACGGTTCGCTTCGAACCCCAGCGAAGGCCGCAGGCCGAGCTCCGCGTAGGGCCGAAGGCCCGGAGCGTCCTATAGAGGCCCGGTAGCCTGCGAGGCCGGAGGCCGAGCTGCGAGAAAACAAAGCTTTTCTACGTATAAAAAAATCTGAGTAACTATGTAAGCTGAGCCTGAGGGCCGAAGGCCCGAAGGCGAAGCCTCGTAGCAGCGAAGGCCGAAGGCCGAGCTCCGCGTAGGGCCGAAGGCCCGAAGCGTCCAATACAGGCGAGCCAGCTCGCGAGGCCGAAGGCCGAGCTGCTTGAGTCCAGAACTCCCATGCTACTCAATGATAAAGTGTAACATGAAAACGAATCGGAGGGCCGCAGGCCCGACGATTCGTTTCGACAATCGGCGAAGGCCGAAGGCCGAGCTCCGCGTAGGGCCGAAGGCCCGAAGCGTCCCTCTGAGGCGTGACAGCTCGCGAGGCCGAAGGCCGAGCTGCAGGAGTCCAAGGCATCAATGCTACTCAATGAAAAAGTGTAACATGAAAACGAATCGGAGGGCCGCAGGCCCGACGATTCGTTTCGACAATCTGCGAAGGCCGAAGGCCGAGCGATTCGTTTCGACAATCTGCGAAGGCCGAAGGCCGAGCTCCGCGTAGGGCCGAAGGCCCGAAGCGTCCCTCAGAGCTGTGACAGCTCGCGAGGCCGAAGGCCGAGCTGCAGGAGTCCAAGGCATCCATGCTACTCAATGAAAAAGTGTAACATGAAAACGAATCGGAGGGCCGCAGGCCCGACGATTCGTTTCGACAATCTGCGAAGGCCGAAGGCCGAGCTCCGCGTAGGGCCGAAGGCCCGAAGCGTCCAACACAGGCGCGCCAGCTCGCGAGGCCGAAGGCCGAGCTGCAGGAGTCCAACGCATCCATGCTACTCAATGAAAAAGTGTAACATGAAAACGAATCGGAGGGCCGCAGGCCCGACGATTCGTTTCGACAATCTGCGAAGGCCGAAGGCCGAGCTCCGCGTAGGGCCGAAGGCCCGAAGCGTCCCTCAGAGGCGTGACAGCTCGCGAGGCCGAAGGCCGAGCTGCAGGAGTCCAGCTCACAAGCCCTATTACTGCGACAAAAGTAAAAATTAATACAAAAACAATAATAAAAAAATTAAAGAAAAAAAAAAAAATATCTCCAATACCCCACTCCTCCAGTCGACAAAAAGAGAGGCCCGCGAGGCCCTTGGGCCTCGCGCACAGAGCAAAAAACTAGTTAATAATATATATAGCTGCATCCCGACTGATTTCATGTGTATAGTTAATCTCCAGGAAGGAGGTGTGGTGGGGTATAGTGTTATATACCGCCGTATAGAGGGCGCTCTGGTGACCCCGGGAAAAATCTGACATTTCAGGATTTGCTCCCTGGTCGAAAAATGTTTGACGGCCTGGCTAAACGGTGAGACCTAGGTGGGGGGTGCTTGACCAAATGTCATAGGGAACTGCTGACAGTTTTTAAAGACGCAAAAATTTTTCCAAAAAAAAAAAAAAATTTTGCACTCAAATTTCAAAATGGTCCTTCGAGCCGGATTTTTTTGTGGGAGAATCTCTGATGGTCCTCGATTAAAGAAAAAGTGTTTTTGTGATTCTCGGATCCAAGATGGCCGCCGTAGGCTCCGTCAAAGTTTGTATGGGAACTCTTAAACGGGGGGAGATAGGTGAGGGGTGCTCGACCAAATGTCATAGAGGACCCCGAGAGCTGTCAGGTGGGCAAAAAATTTTTCAAAAAAAATTTTTTTTTTTTTTCGAAAAATTTTTTTTCATTTGATCGAGCTGGAAATCGCTGTGCGTGACTTTTGGGCTCTCCAGATTCCGAAAAAATTTTTTTCAGATTTTTTGCACAAAAAAAATTTTGTATGGATTTTTCGAAATAATGGTCCGATCGCGCTGAAATTTGGCTTGCGGGCATTATTTGGGCCCAGGAATAATAATCTGAAAAAAAAATTTGAAAAAAATCCAAGATGGCGGCGACCCCGAACAAAAAGTCAAAATCCCAAGTAAGTTAAGCGAGCCCGAAGGGCGAGCTTCAGGCCGGGAGGCCGAAGGCCGACCCCGCGGAGGGCCGAAGGCCCGGAGCTTAAATCCCGGGGCCCATGGGGGTCCCGAACCCCAGTAGTTTTGGGCGAGGCCGAAGGCCTCGCTGCAGGAGGGCCGGAACATTACCAGAACCAATATAAATCTATGTTAAGCGAGCCCGAAGGGCGAGCTTCAGGGTGGGAGGCCGAAGGCCGACCTCGCGGAGGGCCGAAGGCCCGGAGCTTCACGCCGAGGGCCCAAGCTCGTCACCTCCAAGTAATTTAAAGCGAGGCCGAAGGCCGAGCTCCGAGCAAATCGAGCTACCAAGCGTTCAACAACCCCAGTATCTTAATAAGCCGAGCCTGAGGGCCGAAGGCCCGATGGCGAGGCGTCAAGCCCGCGAAGGCCGAAGGCCGAGCTCCGCGTAGGGCCGAAGGCCCGGAGCGTCACGATCGAGGTGCTCTCCGCGCGAGCCCGAGGGCCGAAGGCCCGACGGGCGAGCCCACGCGGTGAAACTGCCCTTCCTAACTGTCTTAATAAGCGAACCGGAGGGCCGCAGGCCCGACGGTTCCCTTCGAACCCCAGCGAAGGCCGCAGGCCGAGCTCCGCGTAGGGCCGAAGGCCCGGAGCGTCCCATAGAGGCGCGGTAGCCTGCGAGGCCGGAGGCCGAGCTGCGAGAAAATAAAGCTTTTCTACGTATAACAAACTCTGAGTAACTATGTAAGCTGAGCCTGAGGGCCGAAGGCCCGAAGGCGAAGCTTCGTAGCAGCGAAGGCCGAAGGCCGAGCTCCGCGTAGGGCCGAAGGCCCGAAGCGTCCAACACAGGCGCGCCAGCTGGCGAGGCCGAAGGCCGAGCTGCAGGAGTCCAACGCATCCATGTTACTCAATGAAAGAGTGTAACTGAAAACGAATCGGAGGGCCGCAGGCCCGACGATTCGTTTCGACAATTTGCGAAGGCCGAAGGCCGAGCTCCGCGTAGGGCCGAAGGCCCGAAGCGTCCCACAGAGGCGTGACAGCTCGCGAGGCCGAAGGCCGAGCTGCAGGAGTCCAACGCATCCATGCTACTCAATGAAAGAGTGTAACTGAAAACGAATCGGAGGGCCGCAGGCCCGACGATTCGTTTCGACAATTTGCGAAGGCCGAAGGCCGAGCTCCGCGTAGGGCCGAAGGCCCGAAGCGTCCCTCAGAGGCGTGACAGCTCGCGAGGCCGAAGGCCGAGCTGCAGGAGTCCAGCTCAAAAGCCCAAAACTGCAACATAATTAAAAAATAATACAAAAACAATAATAAAAAAATTAAAGAAAATAAAAAATAAATCTCGAGTCCTCCACTCATCCAGTCGACAAAAAGAGAGGCCCGCGAGGCCCTTGGGCCTCGCGCACAGAGCAAAAAACTAGTTAATATTATTATAGCTGCATTACCACTGATTTCATGTATATGGGGTTGTTCTCCCAGAAGGAGGTCTGATGGAGTAAAGATTTTAATGTTGTCGTATAGAGGGCACGGAGGTGTATACCAGAAAAATCTGACATTTGAGGATTTGCTTCCTGGGCAAAAAATGTTCGATGGCCTGGCTAAACGGTGAGACTTAGGTGGGGGGTGCTCGACCAAATGTCATAGGGAACTGCTGACAGTTTTTAGCGCCGTAAAAATTTTTGCGAAAAAAAAAAAAAAAAATTTGCACTCAAATTTCAAAATGGTCCTTCGAGCCGGATTTTTTTGTGGTAGAATCTCTCAGGGTCCTAGATTAAAGAAAAAGTGTTTTTGTGATTCTCGGATCCAAGATGGCCGCCGTAGGGCCCGTCAAAGTTTGTATAGGAACTCTTAAACGGGGGGAGATAGGTGGGGGGTGCTCGACCAAATGTCATAGAGGACCCCGAGAGCTGTCAGGTGGGCAAAAAATTTTTGCAAAAAAAATTTTTTTTTTTTTTCGAAAAATTTTTTTTCATCCGATCGAGCTGGAAATCGCTGTGCGTGACTTTTGGGCTCTCCAGATTCCGAAAAAAATTTTTTCAGATTTTTTGCACAAAAAAAATTTTGTATGGATTTTTCGAAATAATGGTCCGATCGCGATGAAATTTGGCATGCGGGCATTATTTGGGCCCAGGAATAATAATCTGAAAAAAAATTTTGAAAAAAATCCAAGATGGCGGCGACCCCGAACAAAAAGTCAAAATCCCAAGTAAGTTAAGCGAGCCCGAAGGGCGAGCTTCAGGCCGGGAGGCCGAAGGCCGACCCCGCGGAGGGCCGAAGGCCCGGAGCTTCAATCCCGGGGCCCATGGGGGTCCCGAACCCCAGTAATTTTGGGCGAGGCCGAAGGCCTCGCTGCAGGAGGGCCGGAACATTACCAGAACCAATATAAATCTATGTTAAGCGAGCCCGAAGGGCGAGCTTCAGGGTGGGAGGCCGAAGGCCGACCTCGCGGAGGGCCGAAGGCCCGGAGCTTCACCCCGAGGGCCCAAGCGCGTCACCTCCAAGTAATTTAAAGCGAGGCCGAAGGCCGAGCTCCGAGCAAATCGAGCCACCAAGCGTTCAACAACCCCAGTATCTTAATAAGCCGAGCCTGAGGGCCGAAGGCCCGATGGCGAGGCGTCAAGCCCGCGAAGGCCGAAGGCCGAGCTCCGCGTAGGGCCGAAGGCCCGGAGCGTCACTATCGAGGTGCTCTCCGCGCGAGCCCGAGGGCCGAAGGCCCGACGGGCGAGCCCACGCGGTGAAACTACCCTTTCTAACTGTCTTAACAAGCGAACCGGAGGGCCGCAGGCCCGACGGTTCGCTTCGAACCCCAGCGAAGGCCGTAGGCCGAGCTCCGCGTAGGGCCGAAGGCCCGGAGCGTCCCACAGAGGCGCGGTAGCCTGCGAGGCCGGAGGCCGAGCTGCGAGAAAATAAAGCTTTTCTACGTATAATAAAATCTGAGTAACTATATAAGCTGAGCCTGAGGGCCGAAGGCCCGAAGGCGAAGCTTCGTAGCTGCGAAGGCCGAAGGCCGAGCTCCGCGTAGGGCCGAAGGCCCGAAGCGTCCAACATAGGCGCGCCAGCTCGCGAGGCCGAAGGCCGAGCTGCCAGAGTCCAACGCATCCATGCTACTCAATGAAAAAGTGTAACATGTAAACGAATCGGAGGGCCGCAGGCCCGACGATTCGTTTCGACAACCTGCGAAGGCCGAAGGCCGAGCTCCGCGTAGGGCCGAAGGCCCGAAGCGTCCAACACAGGCGCGCCAGCTCGCGAGGCCGAAGGCCGAGCTGCTTGAGTCCAGAACCCCCATGCTACTCAATGAAAAAGTGTAACATGAAAACGAATCGGAGAGCCGCAGGCCCGACGATTCGTTTCGACAATCTGCGAAGGCCGAAGGCCGAGCTCCGCGTAGGGCCGAAGGCCCGAAGCGTCCAACACAGGCGCGCCAGCTCGCGAGGCCGAAGGCCGAGCTGCATGAGTCCAGAACCCCCATGCTACTCAATGAAAAAGTGTAACATGAAAACGAATCGGAGGGCCGCAGGCCCGACGATTCGTTTCGACAATCGGCGAAGGCCGAAGGCCGAGCTCCGCGTAGGGCCGAAGGCCCGAAGCGTCCCTCAGAGGCGTGACAGCTCGCGAGGCCGAAGGCCGAGCTGCAGGAGTCCAGCTCTTAAGCCCAAAAACTGCAACATAATTAAAAAATAATACAAAAACAATAATAAATAAATAAAAGAAAATAAAAAATAAATCTCCAGGCCTCCTTTCCTCCAGTCGACAAAAAGAGAGGCCCGCGAGGCCCTTGGGCCTCGCGCACAGAGCAAAAAACTAGTTAATAATATATATAGCTGCATTACCACTCATTTCTGAATGACATGATTGTTCTCCCAGAAGGAGTATTGGTGGGGGTTAGTGTTATATACCGTCGTATAGAGGGCGCGCCGGTGACCTAGGGAAAAATCTGACATTTCAGGATTTGCTCCCTGGTCGAAAAATGTTCGACGGCCTGGCTAAACGGTGAGACCTAGGTGGGGGGTGCTCGACCAAATGTCATAGGGAACTGCTGACAGTTTTTGAAGCCGCAAAAATTTT
>JALPQI010000864.1:0-11769 GCA_025490895.1 Thaumatotibia leucotreta | reverse complement strand
GTTGTTTCTACACATCTGCAATGTTTGGCCGAGGTATACATATCTTTGAACAACTTCGAGAACCGTGCCGTGTACTGCGATCGGTTCCGGTAGTACATGTTCATTGAACATAACCTTGGTTTTGTCCAAGTTCATACGTAGGCCGATGCGTATAGAAGAGTCAGCCAGGTCGTTCAGCATCTGTTGTAGGTCCTGCAGCGTTTCTGCCACGATGACGATATCATCAGCGAATCGCAAGTGAGAGATGTACTCGCCATTAATGTTGATGCCACGCCCTTTCCAGCTCAGCGTCTTAAACATATCCTCCATTGCATTTGAGAACAATTTCGGGGGAGATCACGTCCCCTTGTCTCACGCCTCTATGCAATGGTATAGGATTTGTTTGCTGATTCTGTACTTGGACGGACATGGTGGCGGCCTCGTATAGACATCTTATCACTTGAATGTATCGCCAATCAACTTGACATCGCTGCAAGGACTCCAGAACAGACCAGATCTCAATCGAGTCAAAGGCCTTCTCATAGTCCACAAATGCTAGACACAGGGGCTGATTATACTCTTCAGTCTTCTGTATAATCTGCCGCACTGTGTGGATGTGGTCTATGGTGCCGTATCCGCTCCGAAATCCAGCCTGTTCCGGAGGTTGGAATTCGTCGAATCTCCGCGCAAGACGGTTCGTGATCACTCTTGAGAACAGCTTATAGACATGGCTTAGAAGAGAAATGGGTCGATAGTTCTTCATCAGGGTTTTGTCTCCCTTTTTGAAGAACAGGACAACCACACTTGTACTCCATGCTTCCGGAGTTCTCCCTTCGAATAGGACAGCGTTAAAAAGCGTTTGGAGCTCCCTCAATACGGGTTTACCTCCTGCTTTTAACAACTCTGTTGTAACGCCATCTTCTCCAGGGGCTTTTCCGTTTTTAAGCTGCCCAAGAGCGATCTCGATTTCGTCGATACTAACTTCTGGCAGGTCTTCGGTGTAGTGGCGTATCAAAGTGGCTCTAGGATCCTCATTTTCGGGATCAGGTCGAGATGCATGCGAAGCGTATAATTGGCCATAGAAGTCTTCCACTTCGGAAAGGACTGCCGGCTTCGAAGTAACGACTTCTCCACGAGCTGTGGTCAGCTTCGTCAGGTGGCTCCTTCCGAGAGATTGTACAAACACCTTTGACCCCCGGTTCTGCTCGATCGCTCTTTCAATCGAAAGAGTATTGGAGCACCGGAGATCGTGTCGTACGTGCTTACTGATCTCTCGGTTTAGAGTCCGTTTCCCTGACGAAGAGACGGGTGGGTTTTCACGTCGTTCCTTCATTAGCCCTAAGGTCTCCTCCGAAAGCTTTGACTTCCTACCCTTGCGCTGCCTTTCACAAAATCTCGTACCTTCCTCCCTGAGGATGCGAACCACATCTTGAAGTTTCTGGTTCACGTCCGCTGTGGTTTCCATGGCAGCGAATCGGTTCTCCAGGTTTGACTGGAACGTTTTAGATCCAATCACAGTTTGGAGCAGATTTGGTCGGAGTCTGGCCTTCATCAAGCGGACGCGTTCAGCACGGAAATTGATATTCAGAGAGCCTCGGACGAGTCGGTGATCGCTACCGGTATTGAACCTGTTGATCACGGAGACATCTCTGAATATGTGCCGTTTGTCCGTCATGATGAAGTCGATCTCATTTTTCGTCATAGTGTCCGGGCTTTGCCACGTCCACTTCCTTTGGGGCTGCTTCTTGAAGAATGAGTTCATCAAAAAGAGCCCCTCACGTTCGAGGAAGTTGACGAGCATTTGTCCCCTATGATTTCTGCATCCATAACCATGGGATCCTACTACCGATTCGCTGAAATTTTGTACTCCCACTTTAGCGTTAAAATCCCCCATGACAACGTTAAAATGGGTCTTAGTAGTGGAATGGAGGGCCCTCGATATGTCATCGAACATTTCCTCCACCTCATCATCCGAATGTGCCGAGGTCGGTGCGTACACTTGCACCACCTTGAGGCTATACCTCTCGGTGAGCTTGATGATGAGGTACGCTACCCTGTTCGACACACTGGATATTTCCACAACGTTGTCAGAGAGGGACTTGTGAACCAGAAACCCAACACCACCTTGGGATTGTTGGTCTCCCTCACGGAAGTACATTAGGTGGCCTGATTCGAGTGTTATGGTGTCCTCCCCCTCTCTTCGGACTTCACATAACCCTAGTATGTGCCACCTAATCTTCCCAAGTTCCACCTCAAGTTGCGCCAGGTGCGAGTCAAGCCGAAGCGTGCGTCCGTTAAACGTCGCCAGGATCAGTCGGTTGTGGTGGCCGTCCGTAACCCGGAGATTCTTCGCACCCCCTGCCCCGCCGTTACCGTGGTCGCCACCATGACCAGGAATAGCGGAGCTACCGGGAACTGGGGGCCGTGGCTTTTGTTGTGCTTTCATTTTGGGGGGGGGGTTTGCCCATAATCGCCACGCTGGGCAGGCGGGTTGGCGATCGCAGTAGGTTGGTGATGTGCTGATAATTGACGGCGCTGCTGCCCACCGCCAGCATGTTGACCTTAGTCGCCTCTTACGACACCCACGGAAGGAAATGGGGTGAGCCTATTCTATGCCGGGGCCACACGGTATTTTTCTAAAGATGACTAAATGATTAATTATTCAATCAACTTTGGAGTCACGTCCATATTATTGCGAACAATGACGCACATTTGTCCGATCGATTTCTGTTGATAATTGAATATTTAATTTATTGAAGCATTCAAAATTATCATCAAGATCGAAGTAGACTGTAAACTAAATATTTTGATATCCTCCTAAGGGCCAGCTTTTCAAATGGAAATTGGCAGGAAATAAAATTAATTTCAGTCAAAAAAACCACTATTGGAAAGCTACGTACTCGTACAACTCCATGCGCCTGTAGTAGTGCCGCTGCCCAGGCGCCTTTAGATAACCTAGTTTTAATTACATAAAAAGTTTTAAATAGCGATACGTTTTGTAACTTCTACATACCTATGTAGTCTAACACTTATATGGAATCAAAACTTCTGAAATAAATTAATTGAATATGAATTTGAAAACGAATACAACTCTGTTTTAATTTATTAGAATTGTAATTTGTTCGACGTTAAATAAGTATTTAGGTCAAACCTATCGAGGCGAGGCTATAATAAATCCCAAACTCGTTGGACATAAGAGTCGTGTAAAAAAATCGTTTTTTTGCAATCGACTTTTTTATGTTACGAAGAAGATAAATTGTGTCAAACAACTTTTATCTTCTCAAACACGCCTACATTTTTTTTATTTGTCGCCATTTTCTACTGCCAAAGGTTGTCGGATGGTTTATACCATATTTAACATGAGTTACTATTGTAACACAAAGGATGAAATCGGGATTTTTGTGATTATTACGACATGTTCCGAATAGTCCACTATCTCACTTGACTTTTGAGTTCTGCACTAGTGACTGTATCAACTCATCAAGTCCCAAAGAAATTGTCCCTAAAGCTTAAAGCTTGGCAATAAACAATGCAAGTGCAAAGAACAATACCAAGAAATTTCCATTGAAACATACCCAATTTTAGCCGTGTGGTGACGGCAGTAAAAATACATTAGTCACCTTCCCAATTCTTCCCGTGGGTATCGCAAGAGCCGACTAAGGGATTGAAGTGTCACTAACCATTTATTTTATCGAAAATTGATGACGAGCAGCAGCATCATCATAGTGGACTCATTACGGCGATCGCCAATCCGCTTGCCCACCGTGGCGATTAATGACATTTAGCGTCCTAATGCGTTTATACGCATGGTTATAGTTGAATTATCGAGAAGATGGAATTGCATTTGTAGTGGTGTTACTAAAGTTACACTTTTAAAGTGAACCTTGTGTCTTTACCATTAGGTTTACTATTAGTCGAATAATGCCAATACATGAGTCGATAAAACACACATAATAGCACACAATACATTGTAAATACGCGATACCACTACATATGCAATTCCATCTTCTCGATAATTCAACTATAATAGGAGAGGCCTACGTCCAGCAGTGGACTGAGATAGGCTGATGATATTGCTACTCGTATAGTAATTGCCGTGCAAGAAGGGAGTGCTTCAAAAGAGGCGCTAATAAGCGAGAGTGGAGCGCTCGGTCAACACGTCCCGTGGTCTTTGCTCTTACAGCCCTCGTTGCGTCCCCTATCTAATGTAGCAGTGAAACTAAATTATGATTTCCATAATCTAATGAAGAAATGTAAAGTGAAGAACTGACGTTGTTTAGATTACTGCGAAATCCATATTGCAGCCAAATCCAACGTAATATTATTCGTATTACTTAAAACGGGATGTTTTGGATTTTGGATGATTTGGGCACTGTTGCCATCTTCACGCAATAACTGACGAACTGTGAGTTTTAGTTATAGTTTACCCATACAACGTAGCGATCTACCCGCTTTCTAAGACGCGGCTTGTTTCGTACAGTGTTACAACCACTACACAAGTAATTATAAAGTAATCATAGTAGAGTATTACTTATAGTCATTTTGATTATCAAAAGACCCATGGTTTTGGTAAAAAAATCTGATGTTCAAACCCTGAGATATAAGTAGGCAAAAATGTATAGAATACCAGGTTGTTTTCTCGAATTGGATGTCCGCCCCATAGTATATATTCAACAATGTAACCTCAGAATCCTTGTAGGACAGTGAATAAAATTTCACCCTAAATATTAATTGAAAATAACCATGGCAAAGGAACAAATAAATTTGATAAACATACAAATACCACCGAGATTTGAACCAAAACCTTCAACCACATACTCGTATTATCAGCAACTTTCATAAGCTCTATCAAGTGCTAACTGAGCTACGGAGGCTGATAAGTAATATACAATCTATACCTATAGTAATATACCTATAGACTGTACAATGCACTTAGCTCCCTAGCGATGAGTACCCCACCCTTTACTGGCTTCGCGTCGACAACGCTCAAGAGCTTGCTTACTCAGCTTCTATAGGACGATAACCGATTAATATTCTTGAAGCACCTACTTCGACACCTAGCGAAATGACGATGGGTACGCAGAGGACTGAACGGTGGAAGCTATTTCTTGCTACTCAGTTTTCTTGATAAACAGATTTTACTAATTTTGATAGCAAAAATTAAAAAAATTTAAATTAAAGTCAACGTATTCTTTATGAAAATAGGCCCAGCAACAAGCGTTTCCGAATCGTTAAACTAAATACCAATAAAAAATATCTACTTTCGGTTCTAACCCTACATCACTGACAGAGCCTGACTGTTCAAGCTATCTGCTTGATAATATAATTTGAAACTATGAATGCTGAAATACCAAATGTTTATTAATAAAAATACAAGTGGTAACTGAATCAAGGGGTGGAGTCGCCCGGTAAGAAAAAAAAAGAAATAAAATGTATTCCTTACAAGCACAGTAGACAGAGACACAAATAAGCACACAACAACAGCTTGCCACATAAGAATCACAACTCAGCATGTAGCTAGTGGCTGATACAGGTGTTTACACTGGCCGACGAGGCGACCACACTGGTAAGCAAGAAATTGCTTGTTGGGAGACCCCGATCTTCCTAGGTAACACAACAAGAGTGGTAAAAATTGCAAGATTGCAGAAATATCTCTCATCACCTAGATTTCGGGCAGATAACCCCTTAATAGACATAATGGTGAAATAAAACTATGTAACCTAAGTTAATATTATAGACATAATGGTGTTGTGTGTGCTCTTTTACTAATTGAAAATGTAAAAGCGTTTATTGCTTTCTTCGGCATCCGTAGCATAGTTGATAGATCTTTATATTTTAATTTATTATCACATAAATGGTTCCTAGATTGTGGTTGTATATTTTAGTATCTATCCTCCTACCTACATGTGTCATAATGAGGACGTAAGCCTCGATCAATTTTTAAACTCAATTAGACAAATTTTCGATTTGGCTAATTTTGACATAGTGTAGGCAGGAGGCAATATGGCCGTAGGAGGAGACCTGTCGTTGCCGGCTTTGGCGAGGCGAATGGTCGAGGCCAAGGAGGCCTGGGAGGCAGTGGCCACCTTCTGCGCGGAAGTCATGGCGCAGAAGGAGGTGGCAGAGCGTGCGCGAGAGGACGACGCAGATGCGCCCCCTCAGCGCCGAAGAAGAACAGGGCGGCGGCGCAGAGCCTTTGTAGGCCGAATGCAGCTGCCGTAGAGAGGGACCTGCGGGTGATGGGCCGGGAGTCCCGTCATCCGCCCTGAGAGGTCCCGAGCCGGATAGCCCTCAAGTGTTCCGAGGTGCTGTCGGCGGAGTAGGCTGCTGAAGCAGCCGACAAGACGGGCCCGCAAGGGCAACGCTCGCGGGGTTCTCGGAGGTGTGCAGCAGCGTTCCCGAAGCCCCGCACATAGAGCGAGCGGTGGAACACCCCAGGGGTTTAGTCCATGCGAGTCGGACATAACCACCCGGTTGCTCCCGGGCCGGGTGGTATCCATAAAGGATTCCCCTGGGTTAACAAAAAAAAAAAAAAAAAAAGGCACGAGGCAATATATGTATATCTATTACATAATATATCGTCACTTCGTATCCACAACACAAGCCTTAATAGAGCTTACCGTGAAACTAGATCGGTTCGTGTAATCCAATCGGTTATTATTTATTTCTGTGCGATATAGTAACACAAATTTGAATTATTTCAAATTGAGTAAGCCAGTTGAATTATTACATGAAAGCTCCGATTAGAAATTGACAGTGCATTTAATGCCATGCAGAAATGCAGATGCATTGATTTCATTAAATCCAATTTAGCCAAGCAAGATACTGCATTCAATTTTCATTATATTGCTGCTACCGATGTGAATCGAATTTGATTAATTGATAAAATACTACTATGAATAGAGTGCATAGATCTTACAGTATATTTCAAACAAGTTCTGCAGATTAGGCTGAAAAAATGCGGATACTCGTATTGAAGTGTAAATCAGATCTCCCTAAACTAAAATAAAAAAGAAAGTTCCCTAGTTACTTTGTCAGAAATGTGCTAGGCTATGTAGTAAATTTCATGTACTCTACCAACCTGCCAATTTCAATCATAATGAAAGACATGACATGGTCCATTTTTTACATATTAAGAAAAAAATTCTAACTTTACCAACGCCGGAGGTGGGATTTGAACCTACATCCTAACCTTTCGGGGCTGATGCCTAAACCACTTGGCCACTCTAAGCTTGTATTTTTAGGGTTCCGTAGCCAAAATGGCAAAAACGGAACCCTTATAGATTCGTCATGCCCGTCTGTCCGTCTGTCACAGCCGATTTACTGGGAAACTATAAATGCTACAGTAATGAAATTTGGTAAGGATATCGACGCTGGAAAGGAGAAATTGGATAAGCGACACTTTTGAAGATATTGAGTTATATACACCGTTAGAATCGGCTAATTTTTCTGCGTCGAATGAGCTAGGTTTCGTATCCATCTGACAACATTTGTGTCGCTTATCCCATTGGTGATTTAGAGAACTTTCGACCATTTTTTATTACTAAACGACTTGGTTTTTGACAACTCTTAGTAAATTGGAGATTAGATAAAATATAATTGAACATAATTAATCTTGGATTATTTTACCTATTCGTCATGACAAGTTAAATTTTACTTGGATATTTTTGCTGTGTAACAATTAAACTTCACTTGTCGGTTAGCTATTTCTACCTGACTGTATGATATGTTCTCATGTCGTTTGGACAATTTTACCTTCATCTTAATTTAAAATTGAAGACGGTTAGACAATATTACTTGACTATGATATCTGAACTACTTATTGGCGTTTATCCATTTTTACCTACATTTATTTATGAACCATCCCCTTCAGATATCCCTTTTTACTATTTACCCACTTTTTGGAATAATCTTATAAAAAAAATCTTAAAATTCCTAAAACAGTTTTTCTTTTTTCACGTGTAAGTAAATTCGTTTACTAGTCACGGAATGTTACTCATGTAATTAATATGACTAACTATGAAGTCTAAAATAGTTTCTCATTTTAAGTATGTGGATATTTCTTAATGATATATTTATGCTATTTTATCAATTTATATATTTTTACCCGAATATAAAATAAGCCACTTCGGCAGTTAGATAATTTTAACGGAATACATTCGTTATTTAAGTCTCAGGTGGACCTTTTTACCTTCCTTATTTCTTACACAACGTGTTGGTTAGATAATTTTACCTGAATCAATTTTTCCGACCATTTTGCTTAAGCGACAGTAAATCATTAAACAACACTTGAATACGTTAAATAATTAAAACATCACATAGAAAACATAATTATTTATGTCCATAAATAATGCTTCAATTATTTGATTTGGCCTGCTGATTAATTTAAATGATTTTTTTTCGAAAATCTCGGCGGTTTTTTGCTTCTCCTGTAAAGTACGCACTGTGTCGCTTATCCAATTTCTCCTTTCCAGCGTCGATATGTGTTGTATGAACCGCTACAGGATTATGATACTATATTGTAAAAAAAACCATTGGGGTGGGGGCCCTCCATATATGTAAATGAGGGATAGAAAAAAAAATTAGTTGTCATATAAGCGTGTGGGGTATTAATAGAAAGGTCTTTGAAAATAATATGAAGGTTTAAAACTGACATTTTTATTTAAGCAAATCGTTTTCGAGATAATATCTATTTTTTAAACTACGCGATATAGAATTCCAAAAAATATATGTTACGCACATTAATAAATTGTATCAAAGATTTTTGGTTTGATTAAATTATCTCTTATAGTTTTGAGGTAGGTTGATTTAACTGTATTTTTTAATGATAAATTGATAATGATACGGAACCCTACGTGCGCGAGTTCGACTCGCACTTGGCCGTTTTTTTTCTATCAAATCAAGGTAACAAGGAATCGAAACGAATCATCGAGCCCGCGGCCGTCGATTTGTAATTCCAGTTACACTAATCCATTGTGTAGCATGGGAGCTGGCGCGCCTCTATGGAAACGCTTCAGGCCTTCGACGCTAAGTGCAGTTCGGCTTTCGGCCTTCGTCAGATATCGAAACGAATTAAGGCCGCAGAGTGTCTTGTAAGGCTGAAAATTTGAGAGATTAGATAGGCATGATGATAAAGAGGTCAAGAATGTAATTATAAAATAATCTGTGCCAGCTCAGCATGGTAAGTCTAATTCTTATTGGCTTTCGCGGTCGACGTCGCCAAGGATTAGCGGCGATGCGGGCCGCGCCAGGTGGACCCAATACGCTAACAATCGACTGTTTACAGTGCCGATAATACCCAGCTGAGATCGCCGACGTAATTTACTTGGTTCTAATCTTCATTGATTTATGGACAGTATTAAACCTTTCGCTGGGCGTTGATAATTCAAATTCAATAACTTTGATGCAAATAACACGTACCGATAATTTACTAGACATTGATTATAGTTTGCAGTTCCGTATAGGTCCAAAGTTTCCGAGTCCAAAGACACAGTAGTAGTCCAAAGTTCTTTTCAAAGATTAAAAGGTTGGGTCAACTTTTGCTTTAAAGTTCCTTGTTCCATTCAGGTTTAATTCCTAGTTAGTTCGCTAGTAAACACAGTTTCAGAGGTCACAATCTCATTTTTTACTTTGGCGTATCGCGTGAATTTTGAATGTTTGTATAAGTGAAAACAGGTTCACCCTTTATACTATTGACAAAAATTGAATCCTGACCAACAATAGGAGATAGTCATTGAAAGTCAAATTGAAATTGAAAAACTATGACAAGCTCCTATTGTGGGTCAGAATTCAATTTTATCTATGTATAATAGTAGTCAATGATAAATAAGGAAGAATCAAAACTTAAATCCAATCTTAACCCAATCTCTGAGTTTTCATCTCCACGTTCCACTTCCGAGTTTGTTTTTAATATCTTACCCGCCGTACCGGATTACCGTCGGCTGCAGATGCTCGGATTTGTCTCGCACATTATCAATAATGCAGCCGATTACATCGTCCCTCGTTATCCGAGGCTTATTTCTTTCCACGATCACGTAAGTGCGATAAAATCTGCGGCGCTCGCGCCGTCATCGTTGTCACGTACACCCTTCAATGGATGTAATGCTACATTCTTCTGTATTCCTTTTCCCTCTCACGCCTTCATATTGGCGCATTGTCGAATTGTCGCGGTTATAAATTCAAAAATGCCTTCCGTAACACGGAACATAAAGAAGGATAATTTGTTGCTCGAGATTACGCCTTTATATCCTTTCGGGTGCAAATTTTTCCCTGCCCATTTACAGGGTCTATGATATAAGATTATCTGCGTTCCGCTTGGTAAAATGCTGACCATTTTTCAAGGAATTATTCTTAAATAAGTGCCCGCGTAGTAAGTGCAAAACTCTTAATCGCAGCTGACTCAGTGCGCCTGTCGCATTTCCTAGTCCGAAAGGCATTCCGCAAATCTCAACGTGTACTTTCTTACGCCGTTTTGAGTGTGAATGCAGTTGTGTAGTCATAATTCTGGCGCGCGGCCAGGCGGGGGCTTATTAGGTTGCGCGACGGCGTCGTACGCCTGACGCCGTACGCCGTACGCCACACGTCGCACGCCGCGCGCGTAACTCCTGCTTACAGCATGCTTCAGCGGGTCCGTGCAGGACGCATTATTTCACACTTTATGAGCTGCGGCCTCGAAACGCCGGCGATGCAGTATGCGCGTCGTGTATACAACCACGTCTGGTGCATAAAGTCATAAACATAGTGTGTACCGCTCTTATTCTTATTATTATTTTTTCAGTCTTATTTTTCACAAAGCAAGACGAGCACCATGTAGAATTAATTCTCAAGAATTCCTTATTATAATTTAAATGTTATAAACTTGATTGCTACTCTAAATGATTTAGAAAAAGCTGACAAAAGGTTCCTATAATTTTCCTATTAAGAAGATATTTTTGTCGATCGGACTAAGTTTGGTTAATCAAAATGAAAAACCAAATTTCATATTCGATGCATGAAGGGCGAAGATAAACTTGAAGTTTTGAAGTACGTACTACGTTAAATAATAAACTTTGGAACGTGTAAAATTTCCGCTATTTTAGTTTTCAAGTGCATTTACCTAAGTATAAGATGTCAGATCCGGATATAATAATAATTATGCCTATAAGTGCAAGAGAAGCGTCGGCCAGCGATAATAATTATATTAATACATAATAAAACGCTCGACCTGATGTGATCAAAAACGCGCTCTGCTAAAAGCATATCGACGAAGAAAAAAGAAGAAATCTTAGGTCCAGTATTCGTCAAAAGTTGGAAAGTAGTGATATTTCATTTTTATCACAATTATTACGATTAACCTCACGATTTTTGACTTCGCAGCTATATTTAAAATAAAATATTATGCTGGCTGATTCTATTACGATATTTCATAACTTACCTCGGTATAAATATCACGTCAGTTGATGACGTGTAAGGACAGGTAATTAATTAATGAATTGCTAATTCAAAACCACATAGTCATCTTGGTTATTCATTAAGGTATAGTTACGATGACATTTAAATTATGAACACCAAAATCGTCCTAAAAGTGATTTCATTCTGTCATCTTAAAATAATAGGGTTATACTGCTATACGATTACCGAGTGGCCTAATAGTAAAAAGCAACCACGCAAACTTAGGGTGTGGATTCGATTCCCATTTCAGTTTCTTGTGGACTTAATTTTATTTTCTATAATTTCTAGCGGATCTAATTTCTTTTAGCTATCAGTATCACAATTCCAAGCTCCGTATTTTAGTCATAGTAAAACTGGTTA
>JALPQI010000863.1:0-47260 GCA_025490895.1 Thaumatotibia leucotreta | reverse complement strand
TTCAATGAGGATCGTAAAATCTCATTATTTTGGAAATTATTCTAATAATATATTCACCAGCAGCGTTGTCTCTGAATCCTAAGGTATGCTAATTGAATGTCTGATGAAAGTGATGAATAATTCATTTAATACTACTAAAGTAAACAGTTAAAATCCACGTACACAATTTTCTAATATCAACTAATGATCTAATTTCTAAAGCATCTCGAATATAAGGACGCTTTCTTCTACTCAGACATTCTCCAATAATTGGGAGCTATAATAGGCACTCGGCTATTCCTTTAGTAAAGTAACCTTAGCATCGTTAGTACAGAATGTACGCTTGGCCCGCAGTTATAGTAAATTCAGTAGTTTTTTATTTAGTGCAGTTATTTCTATATAATCATCAATAATCATACAAAGTTTGGTCTAATCCCATTGTATTGGTTCATTGAATCATTTCGTCTTTTATATTTCTACTTTTGTATCGTCGTTTCACCGTTTTTTTTTCCTAATTAGTATGGTTATTACAAAATGGATATTTGGCTAGTAGTCATAGTGAAACCAGCAGTCATTTCTCATTTCTGATTATTTATTTCTGTAAAGGTCTTCCCAGACTTATTTTGTCTTTTACTTAAATCTCTACGTCACTTGGGCGATCTTTCTTCTTCTTTCTTTTATTTTTATACAGTTTTGTTCTGTCTTCAAATATTATTACTTAAATTTAAGTATTTTTTGCGTCGTCCTAACAGCTTATCTCTTACATGAACGTTGATTGGTACATAATCCATTTTAGCATAAATTTCGCTATTTGCACAATAATTTTGCATTTTTTGTGCAACGAAGGTTACTACAAAACAGCTGGATGTACTAAGTCCTTCATACTGTGACAAAATGGTCCGGGCGCCGTGTCGACGCTAGAGGGCACCCTGCGGTACCAAATCGAGTTAAGCTGAGTGATTTAGAACAAAACCCGGTCGCGGTTAGTGAACCACTCATATGGCCGTGACGGCTAAACCTGACGTAATCCTGGTTTAGTCATGTTAGTATATTGAGCCTAGGCTTTAATAGGCTTAAAATACTTCGTACATATTCATTTTAGAACTGGGTGAATATCTGAGCGTTTCAACCGCCTAATTTTGGTAGCATCATTTTTGCCGAAGTTTCTAAACGTCTGAATGTTATACTTCGTCATTTGTATAAAGTACCTACCGTGCCTCCTTCAAATGACAAAGTAGCACATTGTAACATTTGTAACGAATAGCAACTTCGGCAAAAATGACGCCACCAAAATTCGGTTAGCTATTCACCCAACTAGATACAGAAGAATGGTCACAATTGCCATATTGTCATGATTTTGCAAAACTTTTGTAGCAAATTCTTTACTAGTAGCAAGTTTTTTACAGTTGGTATCACGATCCCGTGTATTGATCTAAGTTCAACAAATCCGACAATTTAATGAAACCTGCTTCACTCCACGACATAATCGCACTCGCACGACTTTCAAGTAAATACCTATTCTATTCGGTTCCGCAATATCTCCAACTTAAATCGGACGACAGGCTACAAAATGCAACTTGCGCTAGTCTAGTTCGCAGAAATAAACCACTCTAAAGATAGTTTGAGTAGCTTGCTTGCGTCACAAGTATTTGCGCTAAGCTAAATCCAGAACGTTCCGGGAGAATCTAGAGGTTGATCAAATAGGACTAAAAGGTTATACAAACTACTAAATATTGCATAAATTGTCGACATGCTCCGCAAAAGAAATGATAAGTAATGAGTACGAATTTAAAATCGTAATGTTATACCACTAAATAGAAGCCTGCAATGTACAGTGGCGTTCAGAATAGCATGGACGATTTATGAATGAATTAATTCATAAACTGAACAATTTTGACTGTTCATAAAACGTTAATAATTTCCTGTATTTTCTCATTGTGGAAAGTCATAACAATTGCACGATGCGCGAGTCAAACAATATTAAGCTATAATAATATTCCGATATCTCATCGGAAAAGTAAAATCTTAACATGTTGGAATTTTTGACAGTCAGACGTATCACAGGATTCACGGAGCAGTTGGTACGTGGGTATATATCCGAATCCTTTAACATCACAGTTTATTCTGATCCGTGTTCAAACAGACTTCTTTGGTAAAGCATTTCAGCTGCTGTCATGAGAAATCATGTTCCAAAGGCGACATTATCCACAACGGAAAACATTTATCATTGTCACCTGAGTGCATAGCCAAATTGCCAATCTCTAACGCTCATTAATTAGGCTCTCTCTGTCACTCTTACTTATTAGTGCAACAAGGGCAGTCAGTTTCTTTTCGTTTTGAATTCACGATTGACCGTTAGCGATTAGCATCTTGGCTACGCATCTCGTAGTGTATGTTGAACCTAACTCATGAATGTAAATTTTAACAAACTTGTCAAGTGGACATGAAAGACCACATATACCCATGAAATAATAGGTATCTACACACTTAAACATTGTAAGTTCAAGATTCCAAGATAAGCAATAAAATTGGATAAGGATTTTTCAATAATAAACGTGTTTTCCTTGCTTAAGTGTTCCTCTATGTCAGTTTTACACCCATTTGATTGTTCCGATCACTGCTCATGAAGCCGTTACAAAATTCATACACAATTGTAGCACTAACCTGTCCTCTTCTCCGGGTCTCGGAACAGCACGTCATCAAGTCTGGCTGGAGAGCTTCGTCCTTTGCCGTTCACTGCCACGGCTTCTAACCGGAATCGGACGTCCCACTCCAGCCCACGGACTGTCCACGCTGGCTCGTCTGATGAGAGGTTCACTCTGCAGGAAAAAATGCTGTTGGTGATTCTGTCTATGAACTGACTTCCTAACACGATAATCTACATAATTATAGTTTAAAACTCTCCGTAAATATTTTGGTCAATCAAGTAGTGGCATGGAGGGTAACAAACCATATTCTGCCATATAATTACATAAAACGACATGGTTATGTATGGTATTATCAAACCGGATTCAAAAGGAAATTCTAAAGTACTGTTGACACAACAAATGACACAACATTTACCAAGAAAAGAGTTGTTTATAGATGTGGTGAGTGACTAATTAATCTATTATCTGCAAGTCTGTGCACTTAAACTATGAATATATGAATATAACTATGTATATATCCTAGACCGTGTATAAGTCAATCTAGGATTTATTCAATTCTGTCAACAGTACTTTCAAATCCCATTCTAGTCGCGGTTTGATAATAGTCGATACGGAACTGAGCTCCATATTTGTGCCACTAGAGTATTAGACTTCTCGCGAGCTTTTGACTGCTTCAACCTAACATTCATAATTTTATGATGGCCACTATGATTCTGATTCTATTATGATCGGGTATTGTCTGCCGAAAGAAGAACCTCTTTCCCCGTTTCTCTCTCTCTTTTTTCCCATTTGCATGTATGTATACGAGCGGGTTGAAGATTCAATAGCTTTTAGATTTTTTCGACCTCAGAGGTTTGATTGTTCCGCAACTTGCAATGTTAAGATTACTTTCGCTTACGTTAGCGGAGATTGACGAAAAACATTAATTTAAAATCGAAATAAATGGGCCTACTACAGAAAATTTTATACGTTGATGCATATTTGAAAACACAATATTTCACGAGAGGATTTCACTTTTAAGCATCACCCAAAAGCCGTTAACGTCTCCAGTAATCTACGAGTCCACTCGCACCCCGGTATTTCGTAATTAAATTTCTATACAAAACGGGGTGATAAACGCCACCTTTTATTTCCGTGATTTTAATGAAAAGTGATACAAGTTCTATACAACTTGTATGGAACTTACGCCCTTTTTGATTAGGGCCGCAGATTTATCCCTGAGCGCAGCTGCGGCAAATCCATCTTGTTGCTTTTCGCCCCACGCTCGTCACAAACAGCCTATTTGTTCACAAGATACCTCGTTTTCGTCTACAAGGTTAGATCTGGTCTAATTTGTTCTATGTTTGAAACTGCACAGATATATATATATATTGCTACTAGTATCGTCTTTTGTGAATTTTGGTAGTTGATGATTATCTACATTTTGCGTTAGATTCATATACTCGTACATAATTAGCATACTGTTCTGGAGTAATGTAACATAGCGGCAGGATGATAAACGGTTAATAAAATGGATGCAATCAGGTATAAATTAATTATTTTAGTATGTCGGGGTACCGAGATTCGTGATTAATTTAACCAAGAAAACCAAGAAGATATTAAAAGCTGGTAAAATGGACGCAAAAAGAACATACTTTAAACACTACCTTTTTACCTGCTGAATAATGAAGGTAAGACTACACCAAAAAACAAGCAACAAATTACATCTAACTTAAGTCAGACGACTCAATAGAATAATTGTATCTAAAATTACTTGACCGTACTCTGTCATAACTATTTTCTCTGTACTTAAGTATAATAGCAAAAACCTTATTGAGCATAGTGTTAGATAAGGAATTTTTTTGTAAGTTGGACCATAATTAATTTTTGTAGCTCAGTCTTCCATGGTTTTCCTGATTACGTGCGATCTTTTTGAATAGACTCCGTATAATATCGGGACGACAGATAAAAACCCGCACCTGTGCTGGATAATCGCGCTGTCAACAAAACACCGCTAAATATTCAAATAAGCACTCACGTGGGTCGAACAGGACAACTTTGGGTTTTGTTACCAAACACGCAAATGTGCCGGGAAGCCCTTGACGCGGCCTTGCGGCCCTTTGTTCCAATTGGAGTCGCCAAATTTTGCAAGTATGAGTGTTTTACTAACTCAGAGGATCTAAATTGTAACTAAGCTCAGAAGTTTGACGTTTTTTGTTAAGTATCAATCTGAAAATTCAATGTCATGGGTAGATGAGCAGTGGAGTAGGTGGCGAGTAGCAGTGAGTGGACTTGCACATTTTTTTTATTATAACAAAAAAGAGAATTAATTTTTGTAGATGATTTGTAAGAATGGCTTAATATTGTTATTAGAATGAGTTGAAACCTTGAAAGGGACCTTAAATTAGATAATTTACATTTAAATGTAAGACAATATCATAAATATACCCAATAAGTTCCAAGCAGATTCTTGAGCAGATGAACTGGCTCTTAAAAGCAAAGCTTCGCTTTTTAGAAGACTCAAATCCACCCAAAACTTCCTTTTCTATGGTTGAAATTGAAATATTGTATGTGTATGATTTAGATTGGGAATAATATATATATCCATTGTAAATTGCTCATTGAATATACAAACAGACAACATATTGTAGGAGTAAAGAGAAGGCTTAAAAAATCCTTTGTTAGTTTACCGTCTGCTGGGCATTGAATACAGACTCAGTTCACACTGAAACTGTATTTTATACGGAATATTGTATGTGAATACTCATTTCAACACCCGCGCACCTGACACCCGTTCAAATAAAGCTCCCCGCAAACTTTCCGATCAAAAGTTGGTATTATGCAGCATTCACATCAAACGAGCGGAGATGTGCGTCTTAGTAGCGGCAAACGAATTGGGACCTTCTACAGAAAAGCTAGATTCGATATTCAACTGTAAACTAATATTATAAACACGAAAGTGTGTTTTCAGTATGCCTGTCTACATCTTTGCGTTTAGACCACTGAACCTATTTATATGGGTATTGAGATTGTTTGAGTTCCGTGAAAAAACATTGTTATTCTTTAAAGGGGTGAGAAAAGAGGGCGTAAGTTTGTATGGAAAAATGACTCAGTCTAAACAAATGCCGACTAAAGCGGCTAAAGCCAGTACATTTGAAAAGTAAGTACTGTACCGAAGGTTCATATTGCTTTTATTCAAGTAAGAGTGTACGCTTTGATGTGGAATGTGGATCCTACATTATGCAACTTGCCTACGGTCATGTCGCCCACTGGGGGAATAAATTGCGAACAAAACTGATCTGATCCTTATCGAGTAAACAATAGGTCAGTTGGCACGTGTACTGTTGTTTGATGTACAGCAAATATTTCATATCTGTTTTAAAACTTTCGTGATTAAGTAGTTGTCAATTGCGATTTAGTTATTCGTTTTCTAGTGGCCACTAGATTTCAAAATGATTGTTTAAACGTTATCAACTTTTATCATCATAATCGTAAATAATATTATCTAACTTATTACAAAAACGGACTATCATATTGTAAAACCCAGTTTAACAAAGGTCAAGGGTTTTGGACTTCAAAGAGTTAAGTAAGGTAATTAAGAGTAAATAGCAAACGCAAATAAAATCCCCGTAATTAATATTCTTTGCGACCTTCAGAAACCCTTTTGAATAAATCGTGAGGCAATCTGCGAGAACCGAGCTTGGAATGTACAATGTTAACTGGTGTTGCTAAGGCTACGTTAATGGTGGCACTCAGGGCGTTGAAAATAACCCTTCTCTGTAACTACAATGATGGCCTTCCCTGTATCACTACCGATACCTGTATGGTCATTATGGCCCCGTGTTTGTATTTTGTTCCTATCACGTTCTGACAAATATGCAAGAGCGAAAGTGACGCCTAGCACGATAAACGAAAAACCCGTGACCACCATAAACCACCTGGCTATTGAATATTTGGAAGGTAGTAATAGAAAATATTATAATGTTTTATTCGTAGTGGTAACAAAGTACGGTTACCATTAAAGACTTCTGTTTTAAGAATATAGTCTTAAACGCAGCATTATTATTATCAACATGTTCAAAGAGACAAACGCTCTGTTTTAAGAATATAGTCTTAAAAGCAGCATTATTATTATCAACATGTTCAACAGTCATTTTGAGTTCAATATAATAGTCGCGATTCAGTATAAATTATGAGAAAAAATCGTGAAAGCTTAAATGAATCCGTGACGTACAAATCATCATAACGTTTGCGAGTTTAGCATTGGTCGCTTACCTAGTACTGGTAACAAATACGTTCCTGCCTCTACCTAGTTTTACTTATATTAAAATTGGGAATATCATTCTGGTCTATTAAACATGCTGAGAGTTTTAAAAAAGCACACTAGCCTACTCTTTTCAAGAAGCTTGGACGGCACTGAAAATATTCTTGTACTTTAATCTCACCTAAGAAACTTAAATATTGCTTTTGTGTTGGAGATTACGTTACTCCCTAAGTCGGATTATCACGGAAAAAATTATTTTATATTAAAAACTTGCCTACTTTTCCTACTTCGGCCGAAATTACCTTTGAACTTTCTCTCTTATTTGTGTGTATGGCGTTCTCCATAATTAACACGGATAAAGTTTAATGAGGCTGCTTCGGGACATTTTTGCGCTGCCTGGTGCCGTCCAAAGCCCAAAAGGCAAACACTTAAATTGAAACCGGCATAAGTGCGTGTAAAAGCTGTTGTAAAATGAATCTTCAATACTGACCGTACAGTTCATGTTTACATTTTGGAAAATAGAAGTCTGTTCTTTTGTACACTGGAACACTATGTCTATTTATGTAAGACTCATATTGGATCCGACGCATTTCTGTTTTAGGACGATGCGAGCTCCCCAGTGGAGCAGGGCGTACGTTAATAATGATGCGACCGACGGCACCCTAACTTAAGTTTTTTTATGATTTGTTTAGTTCTTGTAGGTTGAATATTATGTGCAATAAAAGTGCTTAAAAAAGGGGACAATTTTTTTAAAAGATCCTAACAGCATTTAAAAACTAACAAAAAGTATTCATTTTCCATCCATTAAACTAAATGCTTCTTAAACTTTTTACATTTTGCGAAAGTAACATCAGTAACATCACATTTATTCTTTTTTTATGTTATCATAACAAGTTGATGAATGTTGAGCTTGCTTAAGCTTATTTATCGTTCATTTGATATAGCATGCTAGTTCGTCTAGGGCCTTCAATCAATGAATTAATTTTACTAATTCAATCCGAACTTAATTGGAATTCCATCTAATCAGTGCGCAATCCTCACGAATTCAGTGGTGCGTTATTGCATACAGGCTCATTCGAACCGATACGTTTTTGAATTAATTCGAATATCTCCTGAGTGAGAATACTTCAGCATTATAATTGAAATGTAAACAGCCAAATAGTTTATTTTATTTTAAGTTAAACATTATGCATTTACTGCAAAGTAATAAAGAAGGCTCATAAAATAATTTGCATTCTTTGTATTTTGTAGTAATAACATGACTAGTAAACATAATTTGGAAATACGCTAAACAAATTTTGCCTCAAGATATTGTTTTCTTCATTATGAAACGATGTGACTTCATCTTACATGATACAAAAATCATTACTTTATATACGCAAATATATTTCGTTAAAGCAACATCCCTAATTGGGTAATTCTTGTAACGTTGTTTTGTCATTATTCTGTCTTACATTTTACGGAAACTAATTGAATCGAGTGAATTTCCCTTAGAGAGTCGACCACAGCTAGAACACGTCTTGTGCATGCATTTTGCATAGTTAAATAATTTTAATTAGCAAACCTTTTAGAATGCACCGAGTCAAGGGACCTTGTTTTAAGTCAAGTTTTTGCCAGTGAATTAAGAACCTTGACGCATGACAGTGAAAACTCATTTTGCTTTCGTTTTAGATATTCAGGTACATGTATGCTGACAATGACCTTTTGTCTACATGTTGTTAATGACCTTTATAGTCGCGTCTGAAATTATGTGTACATTTGAGGATGTATCGTAGAGACATAAGGATCAAAATTGTTGGTATATTTCTGAAGCTGATCTTTCCAGCTTGGTAGTATGGTATATGTTATGAGTTATAATCTTTAATATATTCCTTTACCGTCTGATCAAGTAAGGTACGTGTATTTATACATGAGTGAATATTCAAATAAAGCTAAATTCAATATTTGTAGTTGTTATTTCAATACCAAGTGACTTCGCAGAATTTAAATATGACAACAGTTCACGTTAAGCAAATGCGTGGAGCCCATAAGAAGAATAATAAATTTCATTGCTGTTAAAAACAATTGTCCCATGCTGGGTTAGTAATATAATAAGTATAACTTTACACTTCACGAATAACGCTTCCTTATTAGTATATTAAAAGTGGAAGACGCTGAGCAAAACGACGAAGTGTCCGATGCCGCATCAATATCAAAAATGCATGATATCAGCTGTTACTTTAGCACATAATTATCTAAAAGTGATTTTATATTATCAATCAAGGCTGATGTCACCTGTCGGAGACTTACAGAGTTAAACCACACAACTGTTGTATTAGACAGAAATTTTATACCCTTTAAACCTTACATAATCTCTAAATATGATATCACTCAAATCTTTAAAATATTTCTAGTCCTGCTAAGTCAGAAACATAATGTAATTATGTTAACTAACAACTATGAATTTAAAATAGAGAACGACATTCATTGATTGAATAACAAAGTTTTGGTACCTACAAAAATTTTAGCAAGATCCATCGTTGGCAAAACCTTGAAGAGGTTTCTGTGCCGATTGGGCGTTCGATGGATATTTGTCCAGATATCTTAGACCTTATAGCGTGGTCAGTTACGTACAAGAAAAAGATTCCGCCGAAAATCGACATCCTGAGAAGGAGTTTGTATTCACAAAACTTCAGCAAGCAAATTTTTAATTTCTCCAGCTAAACAAATTACCCCGTTTTTTCCCAGGACAAGTATTCCCCGCCAAAAAGAGGGTTAAGCCCACAGCCGCTGGGTTTAAGAATAGACAAGTCTCGCAGGGCCCAAATGGCCGGATAAAAACGTTGTCGCGCCGTCCCTTCCATTATGCTCTCTCATTAACGGACTCCCGAGGGCTCTGGAATAGTACGAGAAATAAAATATGGTGGAGGCTCATGCTTTACCTACGTTAAAATAATAATGCCTTTTAGCCACGATGTTTGGTAACTGGCTAATATGCGAAATTATAATGTAGTCGTAACTTGGAATTGCGGTTCTTGTTATGGACGTGGAATTTGGTTTGGCAGAAATATATGGCTGTAAATATACATTTTAAGGCAATTAGGCAAAAGCTTTATTTTTGAGCAATATTATTTTACGATTGTACAATTTTAAGGTATCTTAGACACACGAAGAAAGTAATTGTGATGTCAGTGGGTATCATGTAGGCGTAGAATAATCCCAAAATATGTTGCATATATGTAGGTAAAAGAACTCTTCTAAAGCATTGATAATATTAATGATTTTCATCGAAAAGGACATCAGATTTGACGTCCTTTTTGGTTTGATTTTAATTGACACCCAAATTAAGACCACCTTGATGTGAAATACAAAACAAAAGGTTGTTTAAATGTGTTAGTGTTGACGAAGGCGAAACAGTGAACAAAGACGAACAGGTGAATTATAGGTTATTCTTGGCTCTTTGGCCGTCGGCAAAATAAATCCTTCAGTATCCTAAAAAATCGACAACTAGCATATGGGAGATTCCTTCGACCAAAATCAATTAATTAATTACTTCCAAAGGTTTCGTCACCGTCAACTTCTTTGCCACCAATACCATCAAACGAGATGAAAATAAATACAAATTTTGAACATGTGAAAACTCCTCATTCTGTGAAAGTGTTTCTTCTCAAACTCCTGTTAAGTTCAAAACGGTTGCTAAAGCTTTGTATATCTTGGTGCATCTTACCTGGGCACGCTTTCGCCTGCTGAGTACACCTGCAGTAAGAAGGTCTGAGGTAAGCCGCCGTCGAAACCAGCGAGGCACGCCACTTCCACTGATTCTGCTGTTTGGTTCCATAGGGAGCAGTTGCGTGGTGGATGGGGTTTGCCTGTACAACAATTTTGGGTCAGTTATGAAACTACGTTTATTGAAAACTGACTGATAGAAAAATGTGATAGTATTAAAAGCAATGATATTTTGTTTATTACAAAAGATCGTATCTAAATGAAAATAAATTTCAAAAACAGCCCCCGAAGCACAGATTACTATTGGGGACGTAACACCAACTTTCCCTCACTATATCGCAAACCTGATAAGTTGAGTAAAGACGCTGTAAACACGTTGGTCATCAGTCAAATCTTTGGGTTGATTAGATTAATGAACTCATTCATTGATCTGTATTGCTTGTTTATCGGTGGTATTGATAGCAACTAACTTAAATTCTCTATTACGTCTGCGTTTTGCAGTTAGGTCAAGTATCCTATTTGTTGAATGCTAATGGTAGTAAGTACCTAATGATTCTAATGAATAAAAATAAGAACTACAAAATATAAGAAAAATGTGAAGTCGAATAGGGTTGTCATTAGGTAATGACATTGCGTTAATTTGAGTACCTACGTTATTAATTTTGGGCATTATTCTTTCAAAATATGAAAATGTTTTTACCGGCTGCCACCATTTGGAAGACACAGGGCGCGAGCTGCGAGCCCACCTCGTTTGATGCTGAACAGGAAAGTGTGCCGTAGTCCAAATCTGCTACTGGCGTATATCTAAAGAATTAAATAAAAATTGCTTTTATTCAATCACCTCAATTTCTTGCATATTCATACTTATAGTAGTAATGGACGTCAGTATACTTTGTCAGGATGTCTATGACGTAATACTCGTATACCTTCCACTAGACGATAAGACTTCTCAAGTTTCTTGAGCATTCCAACAGGTTTTTGGGTTATCCCCTGCCCTGTTTTTTCTCTTGGTTCATATTCGATTACAATTCCAAGTTACATCTACTCCATTAATGTAATTTCGTCACCATCATCATCCATACAAAAATATAATTTGTTCAAAATAATTGCGAGATATCCCCAAATTATGAATATTATGTTTGATTTGCCTTTATCTCACAAAATACCATTATTTATAATTGTCTCACTATATTTAGTATTATTCACTTTATGAAAGTTTTACATATTTTACTTACTTGAGACTACTAGCGCTCCCATTAGACGTATACCGATCAGCAGCCACGTCTATAGTCTCTCCAGAATTGTTGAACTTCCACTTGAACACAGCCGCGGGTGGGTCCGCGTCGACTTCACACACGATGACTACGGCCTCCCCCCTCGCGGCGCCGACTACGGCTACGCCGGAAGCTGCGCCTGCGCCGGTTCGACACGATGGTGCGTCTGGGGATATATCACTTGTCAATTTCTTGAGAAGGAAATGGAATGAACATTCGTAAAGAAAAATAGGGTTGGAATGATGTCTATCATATTATTATTTAGTCTTTATTTTTTTTTCGTTTAATTTCGGAAACAACTTGAACATGTTTCACATTTTGGCGTTGAATGTATTTTAAGAAGCAAGCTTTGGGGGTTTAAAGATTGAAATCAGTAACAAAATTCAAATAAAAGAAATCTTTTTAACAGATAAGGATCAATAAGGATTTTATGAGGAAAGGAAAAATGTGTAGAGTTGATTTAACATTTGGACGGAAATAGTAAACATTTTATTATAATACAGCACGTTAGTTACTTTGCATGTCACCGTCATGATTGACAACTACTGAGATAAAATTTACGAGCGGTTAGTTACTGTGTTGGCGATGGTATCTATTATTCGTGTAAGGTTGGAATATAAATTATTTTCAGCAAAACTCGAAAGGATTTTTTTTTTGTACACGTGAAACAGATCCGGGATTACGTTGGTACAAAATGATAATTATAACAGCAAAAGCTGGGGTTTCTAGTGTTCTTAATTAATTCTCCGAATTTTCAGAGCTCCTACACAGTTTTAATACATTTCGAAGCAAAATACGTTTCTCTTTTATGTTGGGTTTGTAAATCAAGAGTTTAGATCACGAACACATGTTTTGCTTAGTGAAATTATGAATTAAGAATGTCCAACATTTAGTACATAGGTCACTAGATAAGTCTTGCAATATATCATGTTTGAATTTTTTGTTTCATTTATAGCCATTTGTTGCAAAATTCATCGAGTGTCCTATGTAAATAATAGACTAACTTATATGTAAGTATTATCCTATTATATTTATTGTAACAAAAGATATACCTTTCGTAACAATCAATTTGAAAGACCCAACTCGTACATGCACAAAATTTCCGCTCGGTTAACGGAGCATGAAAGTCGACAGCAATCCAATACATAGCTTCTGTGCAATTGTGTCCCCTTTGAAGAATGCGCCGGTCGGTCCCGCCTCGTAGACTTTGATCAAGTGCGAACGCGACACATGCAGTGATAAATTAATCGCGATTAACATCAGCCCGACCCATACGCCGTATTTTACTTCATTGTAAGGAATCAATCCCCCCCCAGTTGAATGTCGGCATCATTACCAAGTTGAGGCTAATAAACGCGTTCTCGACATCACTTTGGTGTGATCAAAGCGAAAATATTCAAATTACGAGGCGAGCTCAAAGAAGCTCATTGTACGGACGAATTACGCTTGGAAACAAAACATTCCTTAGTATTTTGAAGACATCGTTTGAGGAGTCGGGTCAGTCACGTTGCTCGTTCGCTTTAAGTGAACGGCAACACTCAGTGTATTGCAGTGCATTAAGTGGTGCGATCTTTCCAGGCACGTGTGCCTCTCACAAGGACAATATAAAAGGAAAAATAAACGCATCTCTGGTCATTTTATCACGTACAACGTAAAGGCTTTTAGAGAATCTACGCACTTATACTGATAAAACAATTTCTTTTTGTACCATGAAGAATAAACTGTACCTAACTTTGCAACACCTCAACAATGCCAATGAACCTTGACTTCTAGACTGAGCACTCAGTCCTAACTGAAGAGCACGTAAAACCTTTAGCGCGTGCGAATGCGTCACAAACAAACAACCATCTGCTTTTGAAGAGCTCTTACTTATTCTCTGTCACAAAGAATGAGTGGAAGTCACGACGTACCCTACATCACATTTAGTCTCGGCAAGTCCGTGACTAGAGGAAAAAATACTTCCTTGAAGTCGAACGGCATTGTTTTATCGATGTCTTTAAAATTGACGCCAGGCATGAAACGCGTTCAGCGACGCGTCATAATTGTACGCGTATCGTTGCGTGTCAACATCACACAAAAGTGCTAACAACAAAGTTTGATAATAAAAAATGAATCACAGAAATAACCGCTTCGATAAGCCGGCACCAAGTTTCCTCGAAATAATTTAAAATGCAAAAGAAACCGACGATTGTTACAATTAATTTGAAGATCTCGTTCAATATTAATGTAAGGTCGGAACTGTTGGCAGGCCTACATATTAAAGTGTAATTGAGCGCGATGGGTAGCAGCTACCCGGGAAGCACGGAAAACTATGGCCACCGCTAATTGCCTTTAGAATCAAGCGTCGAATGCTCACTTTGTTGTTGACCCAAATTCTATCAGCTCCGAAATTCATGAGAAAACGCTGCGTAGACGTTGAAATTGATTCAAGTATGTTGATATACCCTTAACGCTTCAAGAATCTATCCCGAAATTGTTAGAGAAATCGAAGTCAAATATTCCAAATTGAGGACCCTTCAAAATATGTAAATCGGTACCCTTTAATTGTATGTAGGACACACCCCGTTACACGGCTGGAGTGAAGAACTTTTCGTCGCAATAGAAAGTAATTAAAGGGCAATAAGTGGCCGTAAAGAGTGCACGGGCCGCGGCGATGCGATAAAAACGGCCCGTAATGGCCAATCGTCTCTCCGAGTAACTTCATTACAAAACAATTCGCCGAGCAACAACAATTTATTACAACATCCCGCGTAATGCGCCATTAAATGTGCCGTCTTGTTGTGACGGTACACACCTGCGGCGAAACACTTATTTAATTTATATCCTTTATTTCTCTTTTGGAACTTAATCACCGCCACCAAATCCGCTCTCTAATTGTCCATTGTTTAGAAATCCTTTCAGATACTTTAATTCTCGCGAGGTACATTCAAAGTTCTTCCACAGATTTCTCTATTGTTATGATTTGCCTGAAATTTCGAGTGTATCGGGCGTGCCAACGATCACTTAATTCGAATAAAAAAGGCAAGAACTCCATTTAGTCTTAAATCGCTAAGCAACGAAGTCGACTCGTTGTTTTCTTTCAGCCGGCAAACGTCGGGGAAAAACAATTAGAGGAAAGTTTGCTGGAGGCATTTCGGGGTGTGGGGTAGACGCAAGTCAGAATCTGGGTTGCAAAAAGACGTTTGTGGTTATGAAAGTTATACGGACTTAAGACATTTTGGACTAGTATTGGTGATAGAGGCCACGTGGCCCGCGAAGGCGCTATACCGCGGTTGGTGCGATTAATGAATTGGGTGCATTTGAGCGACTCAGCGTTGAGCGGTAATGAGCGACGCTCATGAGTAAAGGATGGTTCGCATTATACTAGCATCTTGCCGGCTTGAGTGTGTATTATACTCGCACAGTTTGTTGTTTTATTTTTAACATAGTAGCTGCGTGACTTTTGACTGATAAAATAATAGATCTCCTTAATAATATTTTTGGAGCAGAATCCTACTACTCGCATTTTACGCAAAAATTAAGTTCGTTGAAATGTTTCTTCCTGACAAGTGTTCCGTAACTTTTTGCAGTAGTTGATTAGTTGCAGTACAGTATTACAGTTAATTAGAGACCATTTAGCCTTGGTTGAGCGAACTGTCCAGTGAAGTGCCACACAACTATTTGCAGCACATTTATTTGGTAGCGGCACTTACATTTGATACGTTCATTGGAGACAATTAAACCCTCTGCATTGATTGCGGACCAATCGTACCGTCTTCAGGAATGCCTGTCACATTTAACAGAACACAAATGGTTGCAGCATTTACATTTAACGCGAAAGTGTAGTTCATTGCAGACATTTTCACTCTCCGCATTTAGACCAGATCTCCCTCCTCTATATTCCATTTATCACTACCACAATTTGTTTCTGCAATAAAAAGTAAGGCTAAAAAATAAGGATCACTTTTGTAGTATATACTTCCTAGTTAATTAAGTTTGCATGTAATTCAAAATTTATATTATTGTTAGTTTCCTGAGCAACATAACTGTTACTACTCATTAGTGGAAACTGTGTGGCTTGTGTATGTGTAATCTGTTTTATCTACATGTTTTGTTTTGGCTGTTTGTTTCCCAAAGGTTTAAATAAATAAATAAATAAATCTCCGCAAATCACCGTGAGTAATACAGGACACTATTCTGGTAGCAGCACTTACATTTATCACAAAAAACGAAGTTTATTAGTGAATTTTTCGCGCTGTACCGTCGCTGAGCAAGCTTGCCGTACCGTGGAGTGTCACGTGAGTTTTTGCAGCACAATAATATGTTAGTAGCACTTACATTTAACGCGAAAATGTAGTTCATTGGAGACAGTTTCGCCCTCCGCATTGAGTGCGGAGCAAGCGTATCGCCCCGAAGAGTAACGAGTCACTTTCTGTAGCACTAGACTCTGGTTGCTGTGGAAGACGCGCGCTGACGCATTATGGGCTAGCGGCCGGTCCTGTCAACAAAACAATATAAATAAGGCTATGTTTTATGTACAGTGCATGGCCGCTATAAAGTAAATCCTGTCAGCTGTCATTTCAGTACGTTATGTGTCATAAAGTGACGTTGTTGACAGATAATGTATTGAACTGACAGCTTCTTTGCGGCCGAGCACTGTAAGTAAGATGGCGCATGTAAAGTCGTCATTTTTTGATACAAGCACTCGATAATACAGGCTAGTAAGATAGGAGCTTTAGGCTTTAGAAACTTTTCAGCTATTGGGTATGTCAGTTCATTTCTCAGTATCATTAACATATAATAACTTTCCATTTTATTTGCAAATACTTTTTGAGAAATATTTCACTTAAAAGGATTAACTATATTATGGGTGTTCTGTAGCAATGTTAGTACTTAATAACAATATTAAAAATACAACTACTGAAAATAAAATTCCTTGCTGTTTTTTTTACTTGTCTTGAAAAAGCTCACGTTTTATTCATTTTCTGTAAATAATCTAGAAATAACCAAGTTCTACAATTGTTTATAACATTATGTGTCCAGATAATATGTAGGTCATCGTGCCTGGCCTAATTGTCAACATCTGTTGTACCTAAAGTAACCTAGGTATTAAACAGAAACAATTATGAGACAGAAAATATGAGAGCAATAAGAATCACCGTACATCACAGATTAATCTTTAATATCAGAACATTTAGAATCAAATTACTGTGTAGGGTACAGCGTGTTAAATAAAAACCCAAATGTCCTTATAAAAAGGGGGGCGATTACTAGATATACAAAAGGCCCCATTATTTTCGCGCCCGGCCCCCACTTCACTGGACAATGAAGGTACTCGTTATATTCTGAAAAATATTACTTGTTTCTTAACAAAAGGTTTTGGACATGCACGAGCCATGCCCCTAGCGAGAACCGTCTCCTGGGTAAACAAAGCAGGTACGTGATTTTGGCAAAATAAACAACCGAAACAGTATACAGCGATAAAAAATATAATCCCAATTTGCCACCCTCAAATGTAGGATGAAGCAAAAATGAGACCTGCACATCAATAAATCCAATAGGGTAGGGTTAGGGTATGATAACGTGTACGCTTTCATATGTAGTTTTACTACGTATTTATGTTTTTATTTAGTTGTTTAAGCTTTAAGCTATACATCCTTTTGCTTATGTATAAAAGAAAGTCAAGTTCTTAACGATACTCAACTCAATGAAAAATTTGCATGTGATGGGAAATATAAAACATCTCAAATTCTCAGAATAATATAAACAAAATAAAAAGATCATTCTTCAATGTTCAGCCTCCGTAAGTGCGTTGCTTACACCTAAAGGATGTTTCAAAAATGTACAAGATAACAAGATAATAAAACATTAATGTTTTATAATTTTAAACAACTATTATTATGGGACCAAAATATGAAACCACAAGAAAAAAAACGCCGCTTCCATTGTTGTTTACCATAGAAATAGGCTAAGGTAGGTCGACTAAAAGTATGGAAATGTAAATTTTTCATATTTTATCCCATAGTAAAAGTTGTTCGAAATCATGAATAGATTCATGTTTTATTATCTTTGTAACAACCCGTGTATTGATGATATCTATAGGGGTAAGAAACTGTTGCAATCTTATCTTAATTTAAATTATACCCATTAATATCAAAGCATGTCTCACTATCTTGATAGTGAGCATACTACTAGGACTATCGTGCAGTAGCAAGGTTTATAAGTAATAACAACGCATTTGAATTCTGTTACACACTATCCGAATTCACGGCAAAACAAGGAAACGGTACAACGTAGACTTCATAACAGCAGTTCCAGTTATTGACGAGGGAGTTTTCAGCAACGAGAACATTTATTCCTCTGTATGACCAAAGGAGCCCGTGTACACTAACTACATGTGGTATTTAATAAAACGGGAGCGCCTGCCGCCGTTTATGGACTCAGGGACTTACCATGGGTGTACAGCCTTATAGTCACTTTAGATGTAGTTTTCCAGATGGTTACGTATCAAAGCCTCTAAGTACGAAGAAAACTTGTTACAGTAAAATAGGTACCTTTTCAGATTACGAGGCTCAATAATAAATCCTTCATTACTACAATTTATCTTAATTTTAATGTTCCTTTACAGTTAGTCAGAACTACCCTTCTACCTCGCCAGATAGGTACCCCTTTTTCTATTCCGAATTCTAGTACAATAATTTAACGCTAGGTACTAGTTCTCAGTGTATGTATACTTGTATAGCCCGAAATCTCATTGATTAAATTATTAAATTTAATTAAATTATTAAATAACCGAAATTCCTGGCCACAGCTGCTCGGTCGGTAGGTATCTCAAATTAAATTTGACATATACCACAATACAGTAAATACCTAGTGCTCCTAGTGACATGAGCTACTACGTATTTTATGCGACAGGCCTCATTTCCCAACCGATTCTCATGAAATATTCTGTAAAGGAGACATATTTTATTTCGGTCTCAACATGTTTTTTTTCAGAAGGCATATTTTTCGTATCATACTTATTTGCGTTATTTTCTCGAAATCTTGGTAACAGCTCACAAAGCCAGTGAACAATTAGTGCAAGACAGACATTCTACGATTAATTATTCAATAGCTGCTACCACAACATGTTACATCAAACACATAGTACGGGTAGTTAGTACTGTTCGTACAGTTTCTGCTCACTCGCATGAAATTCTACGGCCACTTATGCGGTCTGTTTGAATACGCACGCCAATATTGGACCCAAAAGGGGGTAGGGGGTACAAGTGGATTAACGAAGGATACCAAATTTAATTTCTACTAATGAAGTCGCACGGCACAAACAGAAAGCATTTACGCTCAATGACGCTGTTGTTTCGAAAGGGAAGCAGAATTGAAACGTTTTAAAAGAGCGGGGATTAAAATTAAAAATACATTTCTCTCGTTTTGTTTTTAATCGTTGTAGCAATATTGGATTGAGATTTCTGAGATGCAAGAAGAATTGCTTTAAAAGGCTTGATCGGGGAAGGAATTTCAGTTATTTTCACCTGACAAAGGTAATGTTGTTTGAGTATGTGGGAGTCTATTTCTGAAGCACAGTTTTTAGCGGGCGCGTTTTGATGTAGGTATTTTACGAAGAAACTTTGATTAGACATTAGATATAATTAAACGTAAGTTTACGCGATTAAGACCCGTTTGTCTTTAAAATATGAGTGATAATAGTGAAAGTTTAAATCAATAAACTTTGATTAGGTTAATTTGTTCCGTTAGAGGTTTTGATAATGTTTCCTATGAAAAAAAAAAACATTATGTTATTGTTCAAACTGTCCACGTTTCGATGCATTCTCTAAACGTAGATAATAAGTAATTATATTTTTATTTGGTTTGTTGTAGATTATCGTTTTTATCATCAACTGTAGAATTGTCACTTTCTACAGAGATGTTCGTTTCTTAGATCATATAACCCGTCAACCTTCAAGTCAAGGGTGAATAGGCACCTTCTGGGCAAACTCACTCCATCGTAGGCCACGTCTCTGCCCTTGGCTAGTCTGTGGCCATGAGTAAGCCTATTTCATATAAAAAAAAAAAAAAAAAAAAAAGAAGTAATGTTTCTATAAGCTTATTTATGAAACTTTCTCAGCTTCGTTAAATTGTGCGCAAATATGCTTATGATTCGGCGTATTCCATTTGCTTTCCTTACTTCCGAGAAATTATTGAACTAATAGGGTAATGGAGAATAAGTACCGATATTCAAATATTTAATATAAAAGGAAATATAATTCTTTCCAGGAAGAAATGTACTAAAGTGCTGTTGGTAAACATGAATAGAAATACACATGGCTTTTCTGTGGAATTTTAATTTGTATTTTATTAGGATAGTAGGACAGATCTTTTTTGATATTCGGAAAGATAAGTATTCATGTCGGTAATGCACCTAGTTGCAAATATTTTTAGAGTTTGAAGGTATTACAAAAAGAAAACGGCTGAAGGTCCCAACAATTAGCGTCTAACCTTTTCAACGCGGGCACGTCAGAAGGCATAAAACATTAACACAATCGAGAAACAATCGCGCCTGCTATTACGCTGTATCTCTTAAAAGTTTCACCCTCGTAAAAATAAACAGATTTTAGACGTTGAAGCTGCTATGCAAATGTCATTAATGTTAAATCGAGTCTACATGTGTACTTACCTCCAATTTGAACAAGACAGGAATAGCACACATACCTTATGGCTGAGTACCTATTTCACGGCTATTCAGCACTAAGATAATCATTGAGGGTAAAAACGGCCAATAGCTCTCTAATATGATTTTAGTTTTTTCTTTTTGTTAATGATTGTATGTTTTCATATTATCTGGATACAATGTGATGGGAAAAGTTTATAGATTTTGGGATGATACCGAATATGTCAAACTGGTCACTTATCATTATGACAATGATGACCATGAAAATGAACTTTCTTTATTATTATAATTAATGTTTCAATAAGTACCTACAGTAAGTTTTGTACAGTCAAAGACAAAATAAGGTGTACACAAAAATGTTCAAAAATATGTCCCAGTGCACTCTAATCTGTGTAATAAGAACGTCGTAACATATTTATGAGCGGATTCTTTCGATACTTATTTTTGCACTTGACTGTACTAGGGTGTACGCCCGGTTCTAAATTTGTATGGCGAGAACCGGGAGCACACCCTATTTTGTACCCGTGTACCCTTCAACAGCCAAGTCATTAAATAACATTAACTATAATAATAAAAATCCCAGCAGAATCCTTAGACTTGGCGTGGTTTTGTCTAGTTTTGATTACTTTTTAGAGATAAACAAGCAGCTCCATCGAGACTTGCCTAGTTTTTAAAGAATGTTTTTAGTGGGAGTTCACTTTTTTTTGTAGAAAAAACGGCTGGAAAGAATGGAAGCCGTCTCTTCCCAAGCTTTCTCCTCAAGTCATGTTCCCTTTATAATCTAGTCAGTAAAGGTGATTTTAATCTGTACAACTGGGGCCTATTTCTCGAAAGCTTGTAATACAAGCGGAAGTCACTTTTTGACACTATTAATTAAATAAGGACTTCCGCTTGTATTACAATTTACAAGCTTTCGAGAAATGGGCCCCTGTAGGTTAGAGGAACATCAGTGATTTCGCTTCGCCGTCGCTCAAACACAGAGCGGGTCAGCTATTACGCGTGAACAAGATTCAGTTAAGCCGAGGCTTAGTTGGAATTACAATGATGCCATTTTGATCTCCTTTTGATATTTGCATTAGATAGTTGTTAACTGTACTGGTTTGCACCGGACGGCTGTCCGTTCTTACTCAGTACAGCTTTTATCTTGTTAGAACCAATCACGTACTTTCAGTAGGTGTGACTTCAAGTTATTGCTTTTATTTGACACAGCAATAGAGTTTAATCAATATTTCAAACCGAGTATGTGTGGCAAAGAGACTATGTGTACACTTGATGTACGAATATCATGCTCTCGCCAGACAAAGGATGACAGACTTCTACCTGGAAACGAAGGAGTTCAAAGTTGAGTTTGAGTTGATAGAACAATCCCTGAGGTAGGCAGAAGAGAAGGCAATAACACAAAAGATCCCAATGGGCCGAAGTATACATATCCGCAAGTGCTCCGTCAATAAGTAAATGAGAGTAACTGGCAAAAAGCAACGTAAGCCTCGAGTTGATGAACTAGATCCGAGTGACTTTTGTGTCTACAACGTTTAAGCAGAAATTTGTTCAACCGGTACAGGTATCCTTAACTTTAAGTATACGTGCGAGCAAGATGTGCCTCAACGACTATCAAAATGAAGTCAATGTGTAGGATGTCTAATATCTCCTAGTGTCACCTGGTCGCTCACAAGCGTCTAATCAGAGCAGCGCCAAATCTCTAATTAATGCTCTGCCGTGTCCTACCAAAGTCGTGTGCCATCACTGTTAACTGACCTTTGGTGAACCTTATTTCAATGACATAAGATGTAGCTTATGGCAGTCATTTTAATGTAGTTGGAGATTCACAGAACGCTCCAGCAAAGTGATTTGGATTTGTGTAATTTTGGAACTCATGCCTTTTGGATATGAATGCGGCCATTGCCTTAACATTCTTCGAAATAAACTGACTAGGACCTTTCATTTTGGTTTGGATTTATTAAGTTTAAAATATATCAGCCTTAAAGAATCTGTGAACAAAGAGATAATAATATGGAAATACCTAAAATTTTGTGGACGTCTAGCAATGTACATACAAAGTCTGCAAAAAACTGAACATTTTAAATAATTTATATTTCATATAAAATAAAACTTGAGGCATAAATATTTACGCGGGGAAATGACTCCTATTATAAAATACATAAAATGTACATGTAACCAAGTTATTGTAGTACAGCCTTAAGAAGGAGCTCCTGCGCGAATTTTTAATTTTTTAAGCAAATCAAAAGAATTATTGATAACTGATTTAGAAGAGGTAATACAAGAACAACAAAAACAATACGCAGTAAGCAATCTAATCGTCTAATCAAATCAAAGTGGCGCCAAATCTCTAATTAATGCTCTGCCATGTCCCGTTAAAGCTGTCACGTGCCACCGTTGGCAGTTAGCTGATCAATTGTAGACTTTATTGAATTATAATAAGGTTTACGTATGGTCAGTAAGAATGTTCATACGAATATTTGATTTGTGCATGCAGCAAGACGATTTTGTCGATCGAGCATATTCCTTTGTGAATTCGAAAATATATTCAGTTGTTATTTCTTCTAAGTATTCTTATTCAAGGGACCATGCTATTGAATATGCATACTTAGAACAAAATAAAAATTGAATATGTTTTCAAGTTAATATTTACTAAGTCTGCAAAAAGCTATTTATTAGTCTGCAAAAAAAGTATTTTGTTTTGTGCATGCAGCAAGAGCAAGATGATTTTGTCGATCTAGCATAATCCTTTGTGAATTTGAAAACATATTCCATTGTTATTTGTTCTAATTATTCTGTTCAAGTGGAAATGCTATGGAAATGTCTGTTTATCGATACCTAAGGTTGAAATTATGCGTAGCTCGAGCGAAACTACAAATAATTGTATGCCGAGGAAGTGGACCAAATATGAATTTTTATGGTTTGCATTTTTTGTTCACTGTTATGCCATTTGATACTACTGGAGTTAGCATCCATAGATCATAATGTATCTTCTAACCGTAATGCTAATTTTTCATAAAGTTTCATGTTTTATAAATCAAAATTGTCTGTCTAAATTTTCGTATGATCCTGAGATTCCTGAGTATAATTTTCGTTAGAAGTCTATACAGACAAACCACTGACCAAGGTGAACATTTTGATCAACCAATAAAATTCAGATTCTCATGGAAACAGAGTTTAGTGTCATCGTAGGCATGCAAACATATAGTCAATAGTTATGATTTTTTTTCGAACATTACAGGAAGCTGTTGCTGTTAGTTACGTTTAGTTCAATCTGTGATTCGTGATGGATATTGATGGTCAGCACGCATGAAACCGATCCCACGAATGGATCGAATCAGACCCCATTATGACATCGCGATCGCGAGAAAATGGCGGCCATTAACGAATAAAGAGAATTTTCCACCTGATAACCCTATTATTGGATTCCGCATTTCTTTGAGATCGTAAAACAAATCATTATTTTACTCATGCCTCTTATTTGGAGCGTTTGGAACTAACGTGCCTATATTACTTGCTTGTTTTGCCAGAACATGTACGGAAATATTGCTTTTCAGTTCGTGACTGTGAAACTAAGTTAGGTTGGCATTTATTAATACCTACAAGGAAACAAGGGGATATGTGTCAAGTGTGATTTAGATAAATGAACGAAGTGAGGCCGTTTAGTGACTCGGGCAGGCAATACCTCGTTTTAATAAATAATGCTAGAATTTTATGGCCAATAATCTGGGAAGACACAAACTATCGAGAGATCAAAACGTCGAGTAAATTGTTATAATAAAAGCCCATAACAAAATTACAAACCCAAACGATAAAATTAATTTGTTACAGAATGACGTAAGTAGATAATTAAGTTTTTAAAGTAAGAAGCATTAAAAAAACATTTAAGGGGTCTGAAAAGAGGTTTCAAGTTTTTTATGGAAAAATTAATTTTACGTAATTTTGAAGTTAAAAGTTAAAGTTTGGTATAAACATTGCGATTGCATAAGAAATGTTGAAAAAGGGTTAGAACGTCTTTATATAAAACTTTTACATATTTAAGTGATATATTTGTAACTTCTTTTTAACCATAAATCACATTTCAAATCGGAGACACATTGAAAATCATTTAAGAAGATGAAATAGGTAGTCAAACATTGTATGAAAACCTTATCAGAGACGGAAGAAGTCGCGGACGAAAAGCTAGTCCGTAATAAATCTTGAAACATTTTAGGTCAAAGTAATAACGTACCTAATTTAAATGCCTAACTTCTAACCTTGAAACAACAGTCGTGACCCTACGATTAACCGTGTGTATTGTTTTTGTATTACTTATGTGAAAGGTCGTGTAACACGGGTCATGGCTATCACGGTCGATCTGAAATTGGGTTGATTGGAGACCTATTTCGTTGCTACGGCTTACCGAGTGACTAGAAATGGACATTGGACTGTGTGCTGTGGTAACTACAAGTTGGCAAATAACGTTTAGTTTAGCGATCGCTCAAATAGTACATCAACTGACCCAACTGATGGAACGGTGACTGAACCCAGACCATCGAAGACTTTGGCTAACCTCGTCTTTCTGCAAAAACAAAGTCCTATTAACAAGATTCCATTTGTGTATCTGATTATTTGATGTGATTTTTTCCATAAAAAACGTAGATAGCATCTGAACAGGTCATCTCAGAATTCAGCCCTCTGCACCCTTATTTGCAATTTATTGTAAATCTACGTATTTGCTCGTGAACAGTTATACTATTTAGATTTAAAATGTTCTTCAATCAAATTTTGAATTTTTTAGCATAATATATTTCGTAAAATTGATTATTACAGTTATTTATTTATTTACACTTGAATGCGTTCCCATATTCAGAAATAAATTCATTCATGAACTAGGTACGCAATTCTGCAGCCATTGAAATTCATTGCTTGTTACAACTATTTTGATTGTCATTAGTACCTAAATAATGAATATAATCTTCATACTTCATCAATAAAATAAATCTCAACGTAAACGTTGTATAACCCCCTAGAGATTATTTCCTCAATCACCAGAACTCAAGGTCATATTAAATTGGTTAAATTTTACCCTTGCTCGTTCAGCCAATAGGAATCCTCGATCGTTTTCAGGGCCGTTTGGTAAAAGGTCACTCCTTGGAACAACGAAGTTTCCAAATTCCGTGAAACAACATTCCCTCACTTGATTTATCAAATCTTTAGGACATTAAACACGACACTGTAAGTCAGAATGCGGGTTAAATTTGGGGAAGTTATAGCCGGCCCGGGAACCTTGATCCCTGTGACAGCTGTCAGTTCAATACATTACTTGTCAAATTGCGACATTGTTGACAGATAATGTAAGGAATTGACAGCTGTCATAGGGATCAAGGCTCGTCGAGCTGATTATAGATATGATTAGAAGTTTTTTTTGTAATTAATTCATTATTTTGTTGATGCTGTTGCTGTCATCAATATTCAATTAAATAAATGGTCTGACAGTTAAATTTTTCTAACGACACCATCGGGAAGTGTTGGGGTAGTCACAAGCATATTCTAACTGACACCACTGCACGGCTAACACACATCTCATTTAGGATGAGTAAACAAATTTAATGTTTTACATTGGTCAAGTCATCACTAAAACAGAGTTACCATATAAAAGAATCTGCTTCATACGGGTTTCTTCAGACAAGATGACATTGTGGCCGTTTTTGCAGTTCCCCCTTCCCATCTTTACCCTCTTTTTGCAGCGCAAGGGTCTATTGTTACCCCGACACCCTGTTAAGCATCCCCCTCTTAGCTTAACCTATTGTCTTTATACGCTAAATTTGCCAAAAAGGGGGAGACAGCACAGTGCAAAGGTACTACTCAATTCAGAAACGGCTAACACTGGGTTATGTCCTTCTGTTTTACTCTTTCAAGTTTTCACTAATGATCGTAATACATTTGGCGTCAAAAATATCAGTGTGGTTAAATAAGACACTATAAATATGTTTATAGGATTTTGTTTCCTTGAAAAAAGGATTATGTATTGATATTTCTTGGCATCTTATCCTTATATCCTTGTCGTTGACTGTACGTGTCAGTCAGCGTTGATCTATGATAATGTAGTAGGTCTGTTATTACGTTGAGTGCTAAGGCTTTTATCGATTACCTTACGTAGCGATATTGAATATTGTTTAGCATAAGTTTAGCAATATGCAAAAACTTGAAAAAGAGGTTTCAATAATGGTGAAGCTAGGTAGTTAATTTTTAAGCTTTTTAAGTCACAGTTAGTGTTTCAGATACGATCCGTTAACTTTACCTACCCCTAAAATGTCTCCATGGCTCGCTTGCAGCTTTAGTGTCAGAAAATATACAATAGGCTTGCAAGGCATTGTGGGTACTGCGCGGAATCGATGTACATGCACAAAACGGATAAGTCTGAGTTCTAAGCAATGCACAAAATGCATTCGTCGCCTGCATTGTTCGAAGTTCAACACTCCCGGTGCGGATAGTCGACTACCCACAGCTTTGTCGGCTGAAGAGAGAGGAAGCCAATTCGACGTTAGTTTCAGATTCGTATGAGGAATATAGTAAATATAGACACAACTATTCAGAAAAGGCACGTTTTACCCTACGAGAGGGTGAAGTACCTAATTACAGTCTACTAATTTTATGTAACAAGTGCGTCCATAAGGCTAAGCTTTGTACATTTCGCCTCATTGTAATCATCAAATTTTACGAAACTCAGTAAAATAGTTTTTTTAGTACAGATGGTGCCTTTTTTAGACTCTAGTGCGAGAAGTGTGTCATTTTACGTCAGGTCAAAAACTTCGGAGGGCCATCTGCACAAAAAACGTCGTACGAGACACGAGCAAAAACGAAATTCGTAACTCGTGTCGATTTAAAACATTCCCGTGTTTTAAAACAACGCCACTCGTTTCGAATTTCATATTTTTCGCACTTGTGTCGTAATGTACTATATTGTACAATCTCACACCTTGTACAGAAAGATCAGCCAGAGTAAAATTGTATGAAATGGTATGAACGTAACGCCTAAATTCTCAGCACTGATTTTGTTTCAAGATAAACTATTTATTTGTTGTCAGAAATTACATTATATTTTCGACTAGTCAGCTAAAATTAAACCCATCATAATGTCAAAATGACATAGGTAAGCTTTTCACTGTGTATCCGTTTCGGTTAATTTAGGTGCCTAGAAGATCCGTGTAAATAAATGTACAAAATTATTTCGTTACAATTTTGTTTTGACCTTTATTTCCCTCGCTCTTAATTACTCTGCTTGCTCTTTTACGAGTACATCTCGTTTACTCCAACTAACGTGGACGATATTAAGGTATTATTTCAAATCATATGCTTAAACTTTGAATATAGGTACCTCCTAATTTTTTAAACCTTCCCTTATCTGATATTTACGGATGTTGTCCGTTCTGTGTACAAAAACGTACATGGATATTTTTAAGCCAATTTATATAGGATAGATAGGTAACCGTGAAAAGCAATTATTTATCACATTAATATTTTATTACTCATGTGAGACGCCTGGCCTCAAATTGAATTTTCACCATTCCTATACATTATGCCTTTTTCCCAATTTCAGAGATTGCCTAAATTTTAGAGCATGTTAAATAGCGCCCTAACAATCAAACTCGGGAAGCGATTCAAAGGGATCCGCAGAAATATGATTCGACATCAGCCGGGTTGCAGCTGAGTAATTGGGAGGATTACAATACATAAATTCAAAGCAAAATGGCGGTCGAGACGCGAAATTTATGCCGCGTCTTATTATTTTGACAGCTCATTCGAGGGTAGTTAATAATGAGAGGTCTGTGGTGGGAGGAATGTCTGTGGTGGGCGGAATGTCTGTAGATTGATGAGGGACATTTGCAGTTGAGATTCTGGCTGGAAAAATTAAATTCGACGCGTCCGATATTAAAAAAGTTGGTGTTCGCCGGAACAAGGGTTAACGCGATAAAATGTTTCGCTGGAATTTGTTACAGTGCTCGACGTAAATCCGATTCGAGGGCGATTCGTTCAAAGCGTACGGTTGGCAACACGTGTTGAGTAACACATGATGGAAAGTAGTCTTATGCCTTTTGGAATAAAGTTGTATTTGTTGCTGTACTGGAGTTGTAGGTTGTATAGCGGAATAACTGAGTCTGTAACGGAGCCTAAAGGCGCTGAATGGGTGCATGGTGAGTTGAATGCTGCCTAATTTGAACTCGAGTCCAGACGTATGCAGCTCAGGTTTAAAACAGCCTATGAACAGTACCGCTTTAAGGAAAACTGGATATTTTTCGATCAAAATATTTGGCTGCCACTTGCGGTTTGCTTTTGGGTTTCGGAACCTTTTTTGCAGCTATAGGTACAGAAGAAACTTATGTCTAGACGGATCATGTTTATATGTATGGTGCAACAACATATTGAGTGAGGTCTGTAAAGGCTTGAAATTGAAAACCGTATTACTTTTGTATGTGTATAGTCTTTGACCATGCAGATTGCAAAAATACATGCTACATTGATCATGTATATTTTAACTAATTTACTGTAAGCATAATTTCTACTAATACCTATGGACTGTAATTAGTCTGAAATAAATGTTTGTTATTATTTTTTATTATTGGTGCACAAGCTGCTTATGCAAAATATTTGCATGCGATTTGTTCTGATTGATGGTTTTGATATTTTTTTCCCTTTTTATTAATTGCGTATAATATTTGCAAATATACTAGTTATAATCTCTACTATACTGTGCAATAACATTAAATTGTCATCTTCAGTGACTCTATAATATGTACGGCGTTGATACCTATAATTAATATAGTCAAAATGTATTTATCAAATGTTATGATTATTTATGAACCTTCCTTATAGTATTTAAATCCAAACTGTAGTTCCTTTTCCTTAAGTTTAATATTCGTCCTACAAGTCTCCTGAAGAGAGTGAACGCTAACTGGTTCAAAGCGAAGTCTGTACTTGTATCGAAGGACAGAATATGTACACAATTATGCACCTTAAGTCAATGGAATAAGATAAATTGATACTGACTAATTTTGCATTGTCCTACAAACCAGCAAAGTCAAAGTAAAATGGAACATTATTCCAGAAGTTCCAGGAAAGGAACATAAATGTTATTGCTAGGTTATGGAATATAGAACATCATTACTCCAACGAATATTAGTATGCAATACATACATACTATGTATACGTTCTCGTAAAGGTGCGTTCAACCTAAAAGAGCATTCGCTGTTCTAACCTCCCACTCTACGAAATTCGATCGGTACACAAAACGTGATTGGTTGATTTCGTAGAACGGGCGCTAGAACAGCGAATGGTCTCTTGGTTTAAACGCACCTTAATGATAACATGGAATTCGTTACAACAACGGAAAAAGATGTGATGAATGAAGATAAAATGTTTTTGATAACTTTGCGGCAGCAATACAAATTGTCGATGAACATTATAGTTAAAATAAATAATATAAATATTGTAATCATTGACTTAAAGTGTATTGATAAATGTTAAATTACCTGGGTGCTTAGACAAGTTGCCAATCGCTAACGCTTAATCGTCAATCGTAAACGAAAGGCAGCTAACTGTCTTTGTCGCACTAATATGAAAGAGTGACAGAGAGGGAAAACTACGATTCACTACTAAGCGTTAGCGATTGGCAACTTGGCTACGCATGCTGATCAGCTAGAAGGTAAGGTCAAACGACATTTTGGTGGCCAACCACCGGTCAAGCCTACGGTTGGAAATCAAAACGGTGACCTTGGCCTTTACGGCCCGGCCACGACATTGGTCTAAGGCGACCAGCGGCGAGCGAATCCATGAGTTGGAGCGGGATGCCGATACCGATACGGTACGAGAGGGAGCACCATACGTTCTTACGAGATTTCCAAGCATGCATATCAATAACCACCACTTCAACACTATTACTTAGTTTTGTACATTAATATTTAGCACATTTTTCTCTATCGTCAATTAAAATACTTCCAGTGTCTTGGGTAACAGGTTACAATCAAAGAATTATTTGTAAAAATTGTGAACACATATTGACATGCACTATTAAAAAAACAAACGGAGTAAGCTAAATAAAACCTTTGAAAAAAGCCGATTGTCTCTAGAGCAACCATAATTGCACGGATTTCATCAATCAATAGTAATGTTTCCTGCACAATGACATTTCTGAGACAGTGATACATCTCTATTAATATAAGCTGTACTTTCTTAGCGCACGACGCAAAATTCATTAATTTGTAAGCTTGACTACTCAATAGCAGAAGAGTGTAAATCACATCTTTAGGTACATTTAAATTAAATGATTCATCATCATTTCAACCATAAAACATCTACTGCTGGACATGGGCCCTCCTCAATAGACTTCCACTTTAGCCTGATGGACACGACTTGGATGCATCGAGTCCCCGAAACTCTAAACAGGTCGTCTTGCCATGAACGTCCCATGCTGCGTTGACCAATACGTGGTCTCCACTCGAGTACCTTCTTGCTCCAACGGCCATCGGTTCTTCGAGATATGTGCCTTGTCCATTGCCACTTCAGCTTGCTTACCCGATATGCTATGCTAACAATTCGCTTACGGACCTGCTCATTCCTGATCGATTTTTTTACCTTATTAAAAGGAACTGAAAGAGTACTTTGATTTTGCGTAGTGATAACATAAGCCAATATATAAGTTTTAAAATATTCAGGGCACAAAAGAAGAGCCCGAATTTCTTTTACTTCATTCTACTAATCCAGACGAGTTTCGCATCCCTTTCCCTCGGGACGGAACAAAAAGCTAAACAAACCTTCACACGACTCTAATCTACTCGCAGAAACATTAATAATCTTTTTTCCAGAGATGTCACCTGTCCCTCCAGATTAATGACTGAGTCTTTTGACTGCGTTTTAATTAAATAATTGTGAACTGAGTTTCATCATTGTATTTTATTCTGGCAATGTTTCCGCAACTCGACGTCAAACGTGCCTATTTAGCGTGGTCGCAACGCTGGCTCAGTACTTGTTGGGGACTTCACATACACCCTTGAATTTCCTCGCAGATGTATGCACTTTAACGTACAGCACTTGTGAATATCAAATGATATTACGACGTACATAAGTTTTTTTGAAAAACGCATTGGTCCGAGCCGGGGATTGAACCCATGACCACTGCGTAGCAGCCGTGCTTACTGCTCGACCACAAGTGCTTCGTTAACTTATTCGTACCCAAACAAAGTCAGTCTAAAGAACAGGGAGCCGACTGGACCTCAGGTTTTAGTAGGGTGGGCTGGATGTTGAGAGTACCAAAATTAATACATTATGTAAATGACCACAAATTACTCCGTGAAAATGGCATTTGAAATAGTGCCAAAATATTGGGTGCTCAATAATTTCAATTTACATGATAAATTATCTCGATTTAAGTCATACATATTAATAATGTAAGTGACCATAAAAACTTACATTATGTAAATTTTCTTCTTTTTAAACTAAGGAATACCTACTACTAAATTTTGTTTCTTTGATTTAAGGCGAATATCTTATGTATATACCTGGCAGCCTCTGGCCAAAAGCATGAAAATGCATGCAAATCTAAAGTTTTGAATAATTCGAGTTCTGCATTAGGAAAGTTTCGAATCCCACATAGGATGGTGATGAACTTGTTTTTAATCCTTTGGTATGTCAGCATTTTTTTTTAAACTTCTTTTGGTTATATTTATGATTTATCTACATTAGTTAATTTCCACGAGTCGTCACTACTTTTGTTAAAACCTACATTTTAGAAAGTGATCGTTGTCTGAGATATAATATATTTGGTCATTTATCTCATCGTCATAAAAGCTACCACTTCCTCGTTCCCACGTTCCACAACGAACATAAATAACCCAAGCCTACCCTAATTCCCTAATATTTCCTCCATCACAATTCAAACAATAAAACGTTTTCGTTCTAATGAATTTACGAGCGAAAAGAATCGTCAGATTTTTAATCGCAATCGCAAAGCTTGGAATGAATTTGGTGACAAAAGATTAACAATAACAAAGTAGTCTGACATTATTGTTGGCATAACAATGAAGTGGGGGGTGGGGGTGAAGTAATAGATGGCAGTGTACGGTCCGATAATCGCTTTGTACTGTGGTCATAGATTTCTTGCTGTTAGGTAGAGCTTGTGTGATGACAGGGTATTTTTAAAAAGTTTGACAAGTTAGTCGTCTTTTAAAAGAAGGATTTTCAGGAAGTCTAACATTTTGATACTTATTTGTAAAATATCAGCATTTGAGCATAGTTTTCAGATGCTCAAAAATTAAATTTAGTATAGGTAATTTAAGCAGGTCGCATCTAACCGGCACATGTGGACGCCTAACTATGTTCAGCAGTGGACGTTTTATGGTTGAGATGATGATGATGATCAATGTAAGCTTTCCGTATATGGCCATGACAGACCAAAAAAATGTAATATATGAGATCACAAGGTCCTTTGAAGATTAAAATTAGAACGTACATGCGGTGAACCAGGAACAAAACTGGTCAGTAAAATGCTTAGTAGTTCAGTTTTGTGAAAATATTGGTTCAAATCACGCAAAGTTTTTTGCGTGATTCCGTTGCCTTTAAACGTGTATTTTTTCACACACGATTTGAATTTGACAGTAATAAGTCAATAATTGGTATGTCACTAATCATACCATTATAACACCCTATAATTAGAAGGTTTATCTTAATGAATAGCGCAATAATTTGTCAGCCTCCATACGAAGCTGGAGGTTTCGGGTTCGAATCCCGGCGAGGGCATTATTTGTGTATTTATTTGTTCCTTGGTCATGGCTATCAATGTATTTAAGTATCTATATGTAATGTATCTATCTATTATATAATGTATGTCGGCGCTTAGTACCCACAACACAAGCCTTAATTGAGCTTACCATGGGACTAGGTCAGTATGTTTAAGATGTCCCAAGATATTTATTTTTCCAAGCTAATGGGACGTAAGAACACCAAAAACGTGTTAATCCCCAATCTAAAGAGGGGAATCTGGTCCACTCGTGTTTTAATCAGGCAATGTGTGCGGGCGCGGGAGGGGTACACTTTTTATTTTTGTCCCGTTTCACCCTTTCAGGAGCAATCGGTCGCGCGTTGTTACACGGATCGCGACACGCATCACCGCCCCTGCTTTTTTTGTACGCTGTATTGTTTCGTGTTTTTGTTGGCCACTTATCGTCCCGGGATGGTATGATACAAGCAAATGCAAGCATTGTTCGTACAAATGTACAGGTCGATTGTAAGAAATCAGTGCGTTTGACCCTTTCATCTTAAGTTTGTCTTTTGAGTATATGAGTATCCCTTAGCCCTTGAATCAACTGTTTAATGATACTCGTTGCCATGATTACATGTTAAAAAGTCCATCATTTTCCAGTTTGGATCATTGTTTTATAGCATTAAAATTAATTGCAACTTAAATTTTCTGCGAGAGTAATCCTTTTTCATAGATGCTTCCTTTGATAGATGCAGGATGTTACAAGACTGAGTTACATTATTTCTTCTAAACTGTGATGTGATAATTTTTCCCTTGGACGACGAAATAGAATAACAGTAAATAAGTTTATCGGCTATAGCGCATCTCGGATGTTTTCGACGCTTTACACAGGTTATATCTCTCCATCATAAAATATCACGTAATAGGTACCATGTTCATGAGGTTAACAGAGCTTTTTTAACCTTTAGTGACCCCACTCAGCGGTAGTAACAATTTGAGTAGATAAATAAATACCTAAGCCAATTTAACTTCAAACTTCGCAGTCGTTCGAGCGCGTAATTTTTCAAATTACATCGGAATTCAAGTTAATTAACTTGTTCATTTTGAGACTGTATTTATTTGGCATGTAATGGATCAACAAACTAATGAGCTCAAAGAGATATTTAAAAGTTTAATTACCGTTTTGGGCTTTTGGTGGATAAATTTCAAGGTTGTGTTAATAGCGCCCATGTGCGCACATAGACCTTTGCTTTAAAAGTGACTTCATTTTAATTCAAACGGAAAATGGTAATGTATTATTTGATACATTTTCAAAATCATGCATGTGTACTTAGTATTTACAACCTTACAGACATTCTATATTAATTTATCTTGACTCTTGTGCTGCCATAAATTGACTAATAGTAAACCTGTACCTGAGTTTTAATGATACCAAGAAATACGCCCCCATTGACATACACAAAATTATAAAGGTAATTACCATTTTTGTCTCACCACTAAAATGGCGTCTAACACCGCTCGTTTAAGTAACGACTGTAATCTTACCCATGTTTTTACCTCACATTTAGCATATTAATCCGTGCATGAGACGGACAATGACGCCCGGACATTTGAGCAACAATGTACGATATTAAATGCAAATCGTGTGTACAAAGTACAATCTTGCTTGCAAGGTCTGATGGTGACATTGTTGTTTAAAGCCAACGGATTGAGGGCTGTAAAACTGGCACTCAAATGGAATTGCCGCTGTGACTCTTGACCGCGAATTTTAGCGTGCTATTAATATTCTAAATTACCTTTCAAAAGACGGGTATCACGAATGTATTTTCTTTAGAAATCCTTAGCTCAAATTTGGAGTGAAGTCCGTCTGGGAAACTACCTCTTTCGACCTTAAAGAAAACCTAACCTTGGTGCGTGGCAACCTTGTTGGTGTATTTGTAATTTCCACAGAATTAGATTTGGATAGAAGAAACAAGTTCATTCATTTGTATGGCGGCCGAGCGTATCAGATTTTGTACTGAAGTTGTTACTTGCCTATGATTTTAAATATGTCTCAGGCCCTTGAGTATTCATATTTTTTTGTGTTGTTGCAATTAATATTACTTAAGGAGGCATTATTAATGATTTTGTTCACTTCAACTTACAAAATTTGACGCCCGAAAGCTGCAAGCTGCGATTAAAGATGGACAACTCAGTGGATTTCACTGAGTTCATTTGATACGCTAAGTTACGATACGCGATACGTTTGCTTGATTTATGGTATAAGTATATGACATCTGTGGTAATTTCACTAATTTCTTTGAAGTCTGTTTTAGTCACCAAATAAATAATTATTCTATTTTATTCTTAATAATATTCAGGTTGTAGTGTAGTATTCCTGCAGAGCTGTTACATGATGAGATTGATGAGAAAAATCATCAGCGCTGAATGAGGACGATTTTCCTACTGAACCCATTGGTACAAAAGTGAAAGTGAATTTGGGAGCACATTTTCGGCAAATAAATTATAGTTGGCAAAATGTGCTCTAATATTCACGAACAAATATTGTAATGAGAACGCTATTTTTTACCTTTCCCACATAAAAGTCGGTGCTCAGACAGGAGGAAGTATGTAATATCGGCTACAAAATGTGTGGCGCGCCCGCTCGGACCGCATTACGCTAATAGCCTCCAAAGGGGCTGTGCTGTTGCAAATGCTCTGAGAACAGGCGGCTGTTTAGTTCAGGTGGTGTAAAGACAGGTAATTTTAAGCCCAAATTGAAAAAAAATCCTGAAGGTGAAGATGGCTGACAATACATATGGCCCAACTGGTGAAAAGTGGCGTGAGACTCAAACATATTGAAATATTTAACGAAACAGGTTACTCATGTAATTTAAGTCAGTAATTGCTCGACATGTTTCGATCCATTTAGAGGATCCTGGTCATAGAGTTTTGGTCTACCAAGAACAATGTCCGCGTTCTGAATAAGAGCTGCACTCCGCCATACATAACCTCACATACATGATTCAACGACTTGAAGTCAACGGGCTCTTTTCGTCGACTCGTGAAAATGTTGGATGCCGAATAAGGTAGTGCGGTGTAAAAGAAACAATTTACAACAAGGTGTTTTTTATTAACGTTATATTGGTTACTTGGGACATCATTAGAAAATGCTTGGTATATGGGCTCTTGTTAGTTCCGAAAGAATTTTTTGTTTTCGTTTTTATACATAATAAATGACGTAAATTTTTTTGCGATGTCTTCCTACAATAATTATCTTGTGTTATACAAATAATGACCTGTCAAGACAACGTAACTATCAGAAGTGTAATTTAAATCATTTTACCAGAAACAATGGGTGTTCATTTTATATCAACTGACTGCCTATTATATAATGTATCTCTGTTATTATTGTTATTTTTTTATATTTTATCTCATTTTAATAATCACTGTTATCTTTTATGAATTTTAATTGGACATTGCATATTTATTTAGAATTTAGTACCTATTGAATAGTTATAATAGTGTTCATGGCTGACATTTGCACGCTTGCACGCAAGCTAGATACATGGTTCTCAATGTAATGTAACATCCTTAAACTGTGTCTATGCAAATAAATATTTTGATTTTGATCAAACCCTTGATCGACTTGTGATTATTTAACATAGGTATCAAAACCGTGGTGTTTAAAAAGACCAACTTCGATTTTTTGTCAATGTAGGAAGCGACCAAAGTCAATATAATAAAGCTTAAGTTAGATTGACAATAAATAGCAGTTGGTCGCTTTCTGCAAAAATATGGTAATTAAATTTATAGGTACGTGTAATCTGGAAACTCCCAATATTATCAAGAGTCAAAATATATTTCAAGAATGATTTAAAATGAGACTCGTAAATATCACTTCTGTGTGTATTCGAATGCTAAAATCAAACAGTCAACTCATCATTCGATTTGGTTAAGCTAGCGTAGATAAGTCCCATGAATGCGCGACAGTTTCATTAGAGGGGGTAGATTATCCTTGCGGTGTTACCATAATCTATTAAAAGGACTTTAAATATATCGGTACCTAAAATACGAGTAAGGATTTCAAATGGATATTCTAGGACATTCTGTTTTGGATGCTGCTAGTAGGGATCTCAATGAACTATGGGGCAAAGATGACAGCTTTTAACCGGAATGACATAGTACCTAGTATTCATTATAGTAATATTGAGTTTTCGAGCATTTCTCAAAATGTTTGTACATTTGGATCACGTCTTTGATATAGAAAAAATTGGTAGGCTTATAGAGGCAATGATGCTGAGCCACATCCACCACATTTCCCAAAATGTCCGAAAATGACGTTCCTTTTTTGTTATCAAAAAAGTTTAGGAATCTGGTAACAAAAAGGGTTCCATATAAACTTCCTGAGGCATTTTTGGAAATGTGGTGGAGACGTTTTGAGAACTGCAGATTCACCACTCACTCCTTAGAGGCTGATCCCTCCAACGGCGATCAAGGAACTGCCAGTAGCATAGCAGAGAAGGGTTCTTTTTAGCCTCAGGTTTGAAGGCAATCAAGGACTATGCTCAGACATTTGATTTTTACGCAGTCGAGTGGTCGACAAAAGTGATAGTCGAATCACTAAAGAAGACATTCCTAAATTTTTTTACGAAAGTTACATTCGAGGGTCTTTCTAACCTAGGGACTTTTGAATGTTCCTATACGTGGTCACTGAAGAACTTTCTACTGATGCTTTTTAACCTAGTGAAGATACTTACGTCATGTAGCCAGGAGAGTTTGCGCGCTGGCGGGTTGGCTCGCACGTGGCACTCGAAGTACACATCGTCTCCTTCTTTGATATCTCCACCTGCTAACGTACTGCCCAATCGCAGCCGCACTACTGGAGGATCTGTGAAATGAAATAAATTATGATACAGCCGAGGGGTACAGGCATCAGCCGTGAAAGCTGAGTACGTGGGTTCGATCCCCACTTCGGACATTAGGTGATCTTGGTCGTTTTTCTTTGGTATATGACATCTAATATTTATAATTCAAATTATGATTTTTGAATATTTTTTATAAAGACTAGACGCTTCAAGCCAGGCGTCCACATCTTCGTATCGTACGCATCGGACACATCGCATCGCATTTATTTTCTTCTACTGATACTTGTATGACTTTCTGTACAAAAAATACTAAATGCGATGTGTCCGATGCGTACGATTCGTCCACAGGGACGCCTAGCTTAAAAGAGGCTTCTGGTGATGCTTTGACAGTTCTTCGAATAAGACCCTCAGTATTGTTAGGTAATACTAATCATGCTACAGATACCGTTAAAATATAACCATTTTTAGTATGCTAGCTAAATAAAATGTGAGAAAAAGGGTAATTCCTTAGAGTCCAAGTAAACCGGACTACTGAATTTTAAAGGGCCCTCTGAGATCTTGACAGATTGCCGCCTTTTCTGGTAGCTTTTTTATTCTACACGGTTACAAATAAGCATAAAAACTGTCTGAAGAATAAGAAATATTAAGAGTTAGATATGCGCATTGTCCCTATAAAACTGGAGGATAGTGATGGAGAGGATAATTTTTGTTTGTGTTACAGGGACAGAAGTTTGGCAAACGTACCCAAATCTTTACCAACACAAACAATAATTTAGTAATGTTTAGTGTTAAGTGTTGGCTCAACACATAGCTCATTCTATCGTTACTTATTGCTGAAGCCAATGCCCCACACATCATCAGTGTATATCAGTCTATTGGTGGAAAACAGCCTCACCTTAATTTATGTATGTATAATTATGTATATATTATAGTAGAAGGTAAATACTGACAATTGCCAGGAAAGCGGATTGGCGATCGCAGCAGTGTATCATCTATGATGATGCAGTGCTGCTGCCCATCATCAATCTTCTATCAAAGAATGGTCAGTTACACTTCCATCCCTTAGGCGACTCTTACGACACCTACGTGAAGAGTTGGGGTGGTGACAAATGTCTTCTTACTACCGTCACCACACGGCATATACATGAACACAGCACTACGTATATTATAGAGTGAACTAGTTCGCTTTAGTTTACTCAGAAATACGTTTGCCTTTCCACTACCACAGTCGCCTCTAAAGTATATCAACAAATTTCAACCTTGTGTCTTCTACATAAGATCTCAAATGTATACATATTACTAGACGTGGCCGTAACATAAAATAAAATTTATATCGACTATGAAAACTGTATCGACGACAAATACGGAGAAGCGCTATCTTCGTTTGTTTTTGTTTCGCTTCAGTAACTGGAATACCTATTCAAATGGCTCTTTTATATTTATTTTCTAAGTTTGTGATAGCAGATATCTTATAAAACGCATTGGAAAGGAAACTAGGTGCATGCACTCAGAGAGAAAATGAGTTCAATCAGCATAATACTTTTGTCAGCCTCCGTAGGCTAGTTGGTACGTGATTGTACCTTGCCTACGAAGCTGGAGGTCCCCGGTTCAATTCCTTGCGAGGGCATTATTTGTGTATTTATTATCATAAATATTTGTTCCTTGGTCGTGGCGGTCTATGTACTCGTATGTAAGTATCTATATGTATGTATCTATCTATTCTATATCTTCGCTTGATACCGATATCACAAGCCTTAATTGAGGTTACAGTGGGACTAGGTCGATTAGCGGTAGATGTTCTAAGATATATCTTTGAAATTTACAAGTATCTTATAAGTTTTTAAATGGTCAGTCATGAGTATTTCTCTTTTGAGTTGCAGACGTCAACCAAGCCGTATCTTGGTTTTTTTTTAACACGATAGTAGTAAACAAGCAACTTTCCAATGCATTTATGATATGCGTTTCTTTAGGTGTTACCTTCCCCGCAATTTTTGCAGTGTCATAATAAAAATGCGAAACGGCAAAAACCTTTGCAAGAATAAGCAGCCTTGTATCCTGCACAACCATGACTACTCACCGTTAAGTGTGCAGTTGCAGTATTTTCCCAACCGTAAGGTGTTTCTTGGACAGAGCATTATTTGATATAAAATAAGACGTCTCACGAGAATGTTACACGATGTTGCAAGTTATAATACAAGTAGATACCCTTTGTTGCACATCTTACATAAAGAAAGTGCCAAGCAGCAGATAAAACGATGAGTAGTTCAATTTTTAAGGTAAAATCAACAGTGGCTTTATCGCTTTTCTTTTGGGAAGCAGAAGAAGGAAAAGAAAAAAAAAGTAGGTAGGTATGCGTCTTGCAGCTGATTGCAAAGAAAATATGATTTCAGTACAGATGGTGCATTTTCTATGCACTAATGCGAGAAGCGGTTAATTTTTTATCGGGTTGAAACTGCGGAGGGCCATCTATATTGAAAAACGTCGTACGACACATGTGCAAAAAGGAAATTCCTAACTAGTGTCGATTTATAAACACTCCCTTCGGTGTTTTAATTTATCATAACTCGTTCCGAACTTTTCTTTCGTGCTTTTATCGTTTATTATATCGAATTGATATAAGATTTGTAGTTGTATTAGAAATATTGATGGACCTTTTTTGATGATAGTAGTATGTTTGTACTTGGTCGTAAAGGCTTGATGAAGTGTTTGTCGATTCAATACATATTGATGTGTATTTATTTGGTTAAAATTAATAGAATAATATCTTCTATAAAATGTTTGCCTGGAAAAACTCTTTTGTGGAAGACATCCGTGATACTCTAAAAGAATTTAGTGATTTTGTTAATTTCTTTTTAAGATTAAGTTGAAGTTCAATTTGTGAGCTCAGAATTATTAATAAGATAAAGCTTTGATCTAAGTAAACAATCTCTTTTACTTACTGTAATTTCCAAAATCAAAGAATCTAGATTTAACTTAGTCTTTTTCCCTGAGGCTTTGCGTTTGTATCCAAGTTTCAGCGTTCCACCTAGTGATGTTACGGAGGTGATTTTATCGGACTGTAACCCAAAGTGGAGTTTGCCAGTTTTTCAAATTTATTTTCTAAACCGATATCGGTACCAAAATCGAAACGAATTTAGATACCAAACTGAAACCGAAATCTGTAGGTGCAATTAGAAAACTCAATCTAGGTTTTTTGCAGGCTAAAATGTCCGTAACTTGAAGATAGTGATTTTTTTTTTAATTTTTTCCTTAACTCAAGTTCACCCTTAAATTGGCAAACAAATAAAACCGTGCGTTCTAGTCTCCTCGCCATTGTGTAGAAAAAAAATCTGTAAATAATAAGATAAAAAAGTGTACCTTGTGATACCTATACATAGCCAATTTAAGGGTTAAAGTAAGACGTTCCAAGGCTACTGGGTTTCAAGTTTTGGTATTCTCTCCATTTGAAATTCATGAAATCAATTCGAAAACGAAGCCGAAGCCGGAGGCATGAAATCAATTGAAAATTTTGGTATACCGGAGTCGAAACCGTATTTGAACATCCCTAGTTCGAACTGTATCCCAAAACCTTTGTTCGTCGTCTACTTAAACTTGCGTTTGACTAAGTTGATTTTATTTCGTCGTCCAACTCGCAGAGACGGCCATGTTAGATAGTTTCTTTAAAGGGTGAACGATACGAAGTTTTACCAATTTCAAAGGACTGCGATTTTTTTGTTGCTATAATTTATTGCTATAAGTAAGAAAAAACAAGAGAAAATAAATACATTTTGTGATTAAATTTACTTTTAGTCAATATTACTACCTTTTGCCTTGACTATGGTCTTCAAATGGTAAAAAAATATTTTCTCGCAGCACGTTTGTGATCCAGTGGTATGTGTTAATGAAATGCGATTGCTTTCTTCATTGCATTTATACTTGCATGTTTAATTGCTCTCACCTTTCTCTTCAAAAAAGACCAGATAAAAAGTCCGGAACTCACTGCACTGGAGAAATAAATAAATATCTTGGGACATCTTACACCAATCGACTTAGTTCCACGGTAAGCGCTATTAAGGCTTGTGATGTGGGTACCAAGCGACGATATATATAATAGATAGATACATTAGATACTTAAATACATAGACAGCCACGACCAAGGAACAAATATTTGTGATAAATAAATTTCGGTTTTCAGCCAGTTTTGGTTCTTACGAGCATTATTAAGCCAAAGCTCCCGCCGCTATTACTTTGACACCAGACTTAATAAAATCTACTTAGTAACACTTCATATCGTTCACCCTGTATTATACCATGGTATACGTAGTGTTTTATAACCCCTTTCGGGGAAAGTCGCACACGTGTCCTACGTAACTCTTTGGAGATTTGGGTAGTTAAACAAATACTCATAAAAATAGATATTATTTTGGGATATCACTGTAAATAGAAACGGGTTATCTTGTTTGTATTGGCGTCGTCTTGCATAGGTACCCGATATATTGAAAATGTGTTTTCTATTTTAGTTTTACTATTACAAAATAATAGAAAATAAATTGGCGGCTTTGTTGACTGACGACGAAAATCCATCTAGTTTTTTAGTAATTTTATACGTATAAATGTGACTTTTTAGAACAATGTTCAGTTGGATAATAAATCGTCATATTACTTACTGCATATACTAGCTATGTGCACGTATTATGTTATTCTATAATGAATTGAATTATAATGATACTTCACTTTCTGCCGAAATCTGATTTGTGCAGGAAATACCAGCTTTTTGCAATAGGACGAAATAGTGGTTGTAGCATATTTTGACGGCTTCCGTAGCCCAGTCAGCAGCGACCCTGTAGATTTATGAAACTGATTGACCCACGATATTCATTTATTTATATTAAGGTAAAAAAAACCTTTATAAATGAATCCTAGGTCATTATCTAAAGTTTGTCACCTATAAAAAGGTACTTACAGACAACGTTGATAGTCCAAGAGGTCTCCATGTGCAACGCTGTGACGTTAGGGTTCTCCGCGCGGCATGTGATGGCTTTCCCATCGTCTTCTAGCGTGGGCACAAAGCTCATCACGCTGACTGTCAGGTTGTCACGGACTTCCTCCTGGAACAAAACGATACATGAAATATCATGGGAAATTCACATAAATCAACCTAGTTTCTAGGTGGGTAAGCACGCAAATAAAATGCCTTCGCTAAATAAATATATAGATTTTTTTGCTGGACAAAGGCGGCTGTCTAAAATCTCCACAGCTCCCGGTTTTATGACAACTCTGGAGATTTATTGAGGAAGGCGTCCAGGTGGCCTAGCTTGCGGCATCCACTTAGTGGCTCTAATAGCCCACCTTTCTGGATGCATGCGGTAGATTATGTTTTTAGTTTGCGATGTATTTTAATTTAAGTTTACCTTTTTACACCAAATAAATGAATTCTATTCTATTCTATTCTAGACGTGATCGGCCCAATCCCAGATTAGCGGCTAGGACGTACCTACTTCGGATACACATGTCGGCGAGTTTGTGCTTTAGTGACATTGGAAGGTCGCCCTTTAAAGCTCACTAGTACACTGGCTGTCACTAGTATTATTGAATTTCAAGTAATATTCGCTTCAGCAGCTGGGATTCTTAAGTGGGCTCAATCCCTCTGACCAGGACATTAAATTTTAACGGCCGTAACTTTGAAACAACCGGAGCTTTGTCAAGGTCAATGAATATTATAACGTCTTTGTCTGAGTAGATCATGAACAATTCTAGAGTCCCTGATAACTTTATTCTAAATATAAATTAAATTATCATACGAGTATGCCAAAGAAAAAAATCAAGTTCAACGTTTTACTTCGAACCCGAGCAATTCTCAAAAAGCTTGTACTTTTGCATCAATTGCATCATTGATCGTCTTCGATATTGATCAAAATTGTTATTGATTTTTTTCCCAGAATATCGTAACAGATTTGCTTTCAATTACACTAGTCGACCTTCTGTCAATCACAGCAAATTCAGCAAAAAAATGGTAGGCTGATAAAGTCTGAGCAAGATTCACCACATTTTCCAAAATGTCCCAAAACGTTTCAATCAAAATGTCTCAGAATGGAAGTTTTCTTTTTTGTCACCAGATTCCTATACGTTTTTGGTTACAAAAGTTAATGTTTCATACAAAGATTTTGGGACATTTGGAAATTGTAGATCTTGCTCAGTATCATTGACTTTATCAGCCTATCATTTTTTTTTATTGAATACGCTGTAATTGACGGAAGGTCGACTAGTGTAATTGAAAGGACATCTGTTACGATATTCTGGGAAAAAATTTAACGTTAAAATATTAATTCCTACAATTATTGCAGTCAGCTACTCGTAGACTTGATCATGAACGAGAGGTAGCCTTCATTTATGTTCTACCATGATGACGTTTGGAAAGTTTACATAGTTAGCACGTACACTACGTTACATAGTCGGTTCGATGGCAGATGGGGTTGAGGTACTGATACTAAAATCATCTTCAATAAAGCCACGACCGATATCGTCGTATCTGCGGTCGATTATCTTGGTAACGCGATACCTATAACAAAGCAGGCTCTCTATCGGTTCACTGCAGTTTAATATCAACACCTATTATCAAAATACGTACCTGTTACATTATTATGATTATAGAAGATACTTATGAAGCTAAATAAACTTTTCTGAGTGGTAAAAGAAATCATAATGACGGGTAGAGAATGCTTCTTAGCATTAAGTCCGCCATTTGTACATTTTTCTTTGTGCAATAAAGCTTAAACAAAAAAAAAAATGTATTCGTATCAATAAAAAGCGTAAACAAACTTATTTTTATATTATGGAAATGTTTTATCCCAACGTACATTTACAAGCACATAAACGTTTTTTAACGCATCATAAAATTACTCTGCATTTTCCACTTTCATTGTAGCTCAGCGTCGATAAAGTAAAAACGGCGCAAAAAATAGTGCCAATTTGCCCTTATTCCAACGGCCTGAATAAACCCGAAACAACTTTATCGTACGATATTAACGTATCAAAAGCGAGGCTCGTTAGTTTTATCAAGCGGATCGGTGAGTATCGGCGCGCGAGTCAGCGGCAGTTTGTCACGCGAAGGGCACGGGGGGTGAGAAACAAGAGTGGGGGGGAAGCGTGAAGCGAGGGGGGAGGGACGTGAAGCGCGGGGGACTGAGGCGTGAAGCGGCAGTGGCCATGATCGCGTCATTGCGCTCCTGTCATATTTCATTAGCTTTCATTTCAAATCCTCCACCACAAATCGAGGCAAACTGTGCATTCAATTTTCATTGAGCCGTGCCGGGATATATCGGCGCGATAAAACAATGTACGCTGTTAACGTTCCGGCTGACTTTTATGGTTATTAAAAATGTATGCTCCTTTTACATTATTCTTTATTAGGGGAATCTATTTTCTAGCGAAAACCGTATATTTCGATAAAATTGAGTGCACATTTTAGTTGCTTTTATTCGATCTCTAAAACTTGCTTTATTAAGCTCTTTGCTTGTAGTAAAATTGTGAGAACCCTTTTTACGGGAAATACAATGTAAGTAAATCAAGTTTTAACCTCATTCACATTTTTTCACTTACATTGATGATTGATAATCAGGGATCGGAAAAATGTGCGTCATTGTTCCCAATAGTATGGACATGACTCTAAAGTTGATTAAATGAACAATTAAACGAATAATTTCTTGAAATTTTAATGCAAACGTTTAAGCTGACTATTTGCAAAGGTTTTCATAGTTACCAGTGCCAAATAGGTATTTTTCTCATCATCAGCCTATCGCAGTCCACTGCTGGACATAGGCCTCCCCAATTTCACGCCACCGTTCTCGATCTTCGGCTGCTCGCATCCAGCTCCTGCCAGCCATCCTGCGCAAATCGTCGCTCCACCTTGCCTGAGGGCGTCCTACATTACGTTTGCCGAGACGCGGTCTCCACTCAAGAACTCGTTTACCCCCAACGGTTGTCGGTTCTACGGCTAATATGGCCAGCCCACTGCCACTTCAGCTTGCTAATACGGTGGGCTATGTCGATCACTTTGGTTCTCTGCCCGGATAACCTCATTTCTGATTCGATCCCGCAGAGAGACGCCGAGCATAGCCCTTTCCATAGCTCGCTGAGCGACCTTGAACTTGTGGACCAGCCGTACCGTCAGTGTCCACGTTTCGGCTCCGTACGTCATGACGGGTAGGACGCACTGATTGAAGACTTTCGTCTTCAGACACTGTGGGATCGACGATGTGAAGATTCGACGTAGCTTCCCAAATGCTGCCCAACCTAGCTGAATTCTTCTATTCACCTCATTCTCGAAGTTGTTTCTACACATCTGCAATGTTTGGCCGAGGTATACATATCTTTGAACAACTTCGAGAACCGTGCCGTGTACTGCGATCGGTTCCGGTAGTACATGTTCATTGAACATAACCTTGGTTTTGTCCAAGTTCATACGTAGGCCGATGCGTATAGAAGAGTCAGCCAGGTCGTTCAGCATCTGTTGTAGGTCCTGCAGCGTTTCTGCCACGATGACGATATCATCAGCGAATCGCAAGTGAGAGATGTACTCGCCATTAATGTTGATGCCACGCCCTTTCCAGCTCAGCGTCTTAAACATATCCTCCATTGCATTTGAGAACAATTTCGGGGAGATCACGTCCCCTTGTCTCACGCCTCTATGCAATGGTATAGGATTTGTTTGCTGATTCTGTACTTGGACGGACATGGTGGCGGCCTCGTATAGACATCTTATCACTTGAATGTATCGCCAATCAACTTGACATCGCTGCAAGGACTCCAGAACAGACCAGATCTCAATCGAGTCAAAGGCCTTCTCATAGTCCACAAATGCTAGACACAGGGGCTGATTATACTCTTCAGTCTTCTGTATAATCTGCCGCACTGTGTGGATGTGGTCTATGGTGCCGTATCCGCTCCGAAATCCAGCCTGTTCCGGAGGTTGGAATTCGTCGAATCTCCGCGCAAGACGGTTCGTGATCACTCTTGAGAACAGCTTATAGACATGGCTTAGAAGAGAAATGGGTCGATAGTTCTTCATCAGGGTTTTGTCTCCCTTTTTGAAGAACAGGACAACCACACTTGTACTCCATGCTTCCGGAGTTCTCCCTTCGAATAGGACAGCGTTAAAAAGCGTTTGGAGCTCCCTCAATACGGGTTTACCTCCTGCTTTTAACAACTC
>JALPQI010000862.1:0-58415 GCA_025490895.1 Thaumatotibia leucotreta | reverse complement strand
TGTGTTTTTGTGCAATTTTGTGATTATTGTGATCTCAACTTTACTTTGTCCGTTCAGTAAAATGGGTGTCCATTTGGTGACTGTCCTCTTGATTTTTGAACTTCTTTTATGGATTTTTAAGAGTTTAGTAGCTATATGATTAACATTTTTGATGATAATTAAACGTTTATAATAACTATATCCTTTTTTGTTCATAACATATCATTAATGTCACTGATTATTTGAATAATCCAAACATTAGTCAAAGTTTGGACTCGAACCGTTACCAAACGCCCCAAAATTGGAATCGACCTTAATTATTTCATAAATTTAGAGAATTTTTCTTTGTTTTCAGTTTTTTTTTGTTATTATTCTTTATATATAATATAATTTCATTTATATTAGTTATGTCTTTTTTTTTACCACACGCAGAATAATTTGTTACCAAACGGACCTTCAAAAACCTGCCTCGTCCGATTAAATAATTAATTTAACGTGTTTATCCTACAAATATAGCAGATCCCTTTAGTTTTCAGTAAAGTAGAATGTATTTCCTGTTAAAATAAAATATAATATTATCAAAAACATAACATAATATTTGGAACACCGAAAATTAAAAAGGTTACAACGGTAAATAGAAATGCCCAAATAACCAACAACAACGTACCGTTTCGTTAGAAAAAATAAGTATAACCGTAGTTGATGAATTAATTTCACAAGGAAACTTCCTTGTAAAATGAATTCATCAATCTATTTATAATGAAGGGAAACACCGCTAATGGAACTACGAAAATTTTATATTCTACAGGGCTGCCAGTTGAAATTATTCGATCTATGCTTGGCCAGAGTGTGACCACTGAAAATGTATACTTTTATTTTATTTTTTAGTTACTTTTGGCCGGAAATGTATACAATTTTGGAATGGTGATGGGCACACTTTTCTTTATGGAAATTTAGGCGTCAACGAAGGCGTCTAATTAGAGTGACAGAGAAAAATCCCCGAATTTTGCGAACTTCGATGTTGTGTGTTGTGAAATTTAACATATTAAAATAATTGTTTTATTTAATAAGTTAAATGGGCATTACTATTTACCGTTGTAACCTGCACTTTTTAGGATTGAATTTTGTATTAGAAACTAATTCGACACTACTAAGGCTAAATTTGAACATCCCATTACATTAAATTTATACCGTGTACAATTGATGGGGAAGATATGGGGAAGATCATAGTTTAAATTGAGAAACATAATTTGTGCAATTAGTAATGTTTAAATAAATAAATAAAACATACATAAACATGCTTATGCATAATATTATTTTATACTTAGATATTAAAAAACACCTATGTCAAAGTAGTGCTTTTAAAATAATAGTAGCCTTCCTTAAATAACGTAAGTTTCTGTTAAATAATATTTGCCAAGTGTTTTTGTGCAATTTTGTGATTATTGTGATCTCAACTTTACTTTGTCCGTTCAGTAAAATGGGTGTCCATTTGGTGACTGTCCTCTTGATTTTTGAACTTCTTTTATGGATTTTTAAGAGTTTAGTAGCTATATGATTAACATTTTTGATGATAATTAAACGTTTATAATAACTATATCCTTTTTTGTTCATAACATATCATTAATGTCACTGATTATTTGAATAATCCAAACATTAGTCAAAGTTTGGACTCGAACCGTTACCAAACGCCCCAAAATTGGAATCGACCTTAATTATTTCATAAATTTAGAGAATTTTTCTTTGTTTTCAGTTTTTTTTTGTTATTATTCTTTATATATAATATAATTTCATTTATATTAGTTATGTCTTTTTTTTTACCACACGCAGAATAATTTGTTACCAAACGGACCTTCAAAAACCTGCCTCGTCCGATTAAATAATTAATTTAACGTGTTTATCCTACAAATATAGCAGATCCCTTTAGTTTTCAGTAAAGTAGAATGTATTTCCTGTTAAAATAAAATATAATATTATCAAAAACATAACATAATATTTGGAACACCGAAAATTAAAAAGGTTACAACGGTAAATAGAAATGCCCAAATAACCAACAACAACGTACCGTTTCGTTAGAAAAAATAAGTATAACCGTAGTTGATGAATTAATTTCACAAGGAAACTTCCTTGTAAAATGAATTCATCAATCTATTTATAATGAAGGGAAACACCGCTAATGGAACTACGAAAATTTTATATTCTACAGGGCTGCCAGTTGAAATTATTCGATCTATGCTTGGCCAGAGTGTGACCACTGAAAATGTATACTTTTATTTTATTTTTTAGTTACTTTTGGCCGGAAATGTATACAATTTTGGAATGGTGATGGGCACACTTTTCTTTATGGAAATTTAGGCGTCAACGAAGGCGTCTAATTAGAGTGACAGAGAAAAATCCCCGAATTTTGCGAACTTCGATGTTGTGTGTTGTGAAATTTAACATATTAAAATAATTGTTTTATTTAATAAGTTAAATGGGCATTACTATTTACCGTTGTAACCTGCACTTTTTAGGATTGAATTTTGTATTAGAAACTAATTCGACACTACTAAGGCTAAATTTGAACATCCCATTACATTAAATTTATACCGTGTACAATTGATGGGGAAGATATGGGGAAGATCATAGTTTAAATTGAGAAACATAATTTGTGCAATTAGTAATGTTTAAATAAATAAATAAAACATACATAAACATGCTTATGCATAATATTATTTTATACTTAGATATTAAAAAACACCTATGTCAAAGTAGTGCTTTTAAAATAATAGTAGCCTTCCTTAAATAACGTAAGTTTCTGTTAAATAATATTTGCCAAGTGTTTTTGTGCAATTTTGTGATTATTGTGATCTCAACTTTACTTTGTCCGTTCAGTAAAATGGGTGTCCATTTGGTGACTGTCCTCTTGATTTTTGAACTTCTTTTATGGATTTTTAAGAGTTTAGTAGCTATATGATTAACATTTTTGATGATAATTAAACGTTTATAATAACTATATCCTTTTTTGTTCATAACATATCATTAATGTCACTGATTATTTGAATAATCCAAACATTAGTCAAAGTTTGGACTCGAACCGTTACCAAACGCCCCAAAATTGGAATCGACCTTAATTATTTCATAAATTTAGAGAATTTTTCTTTGTTTTCAGTTTTTTTTTGTTATTATTCTTTATATATAATATAATTTCATTTATATTAGTTATGTCTTTTTTTTACCACACGCAGAATAATTTGTTACCAAACGGACCTTCAAAAACCTGCCTCGTCCGATTAAATAATTAATTTAACGTGTTTATCCTACAAATATAGCAGATCCCTTTAGTTTTCAGTAAAGTAGAATGTATTTCCTGTTAAAATAAAATATAATATTATCAAAAACATAACATAATATTTGGAACACCGAAAATTAAAAAGGTTACAACGGTAAATAGAAATGCCCAAATAACCAACAACAACGTACCGTTTCGTTAGAAAAAATAAGTATAACCGTAAAGTTTCCTTGTAAAATGAATTCATCAATCTATTTATAATGAAGAGCTGGAAACACCGCTAATGGAACTACGAAAATTTTATTTTCTAAAGGGCTGCCAGTTGAAATTATTCGATCTATGCTTGGCCAGAGTGTGACCACTGAAAATGTATACTTTTATTTTATTTTTTAGTTACTTTTGGCCGGAAATGCATAAAATTACAGAGATAAATCTAGAATTTGACGCCTTCGTTTGAGTGACAGAGAAAAATCCTCGAAATTTACAAATTTCGATTTTCGCGGTAGTAGGCCTGATCTGGGGGGTTTCAATTTGTATTTTAGGGGTAAACGAAAATTTGAGTTGGCAGCCCTGATCTGAAGAAAAAAAAAACTCTCTGCCAGCGAGTGCAGGCAGGCAGCAGAGCAGAGTGCAGTCGCTGGCTGAGTGGCCGCATGATTATTTTGTTTTTGTGATATATTTATTTCTGAAGCATCACAGGCGTAGTTTCATCAAAAGAACAGTGCATACTTATAATAGGTACTTGTTATTATCAATACATCATGCCTATAGAAGTGTAAGTACCTTGTTGTTGTTTTATGTTGGTTTTATGTGAATATAAAAAGTTGCTGTCATTCATTCAAGAAATTTCTATCGACGTCCGGATTCTACTTGTACCTACGTTTCTCACTTAATTTCAGTACATAATATCACATCATCAGCCTATGATAGTCCACTGCTGGACGTAGGCCTCTCCTATTAACTATGCGTATAGACGCATTAGGAGGTAAATGCCTATAATCGCCACGCTGGGCAAGCGGATTGGCGATCGCAGTAATGTGTCCATTATGATGACGCTGCTGCCCATCATCAATCGTTATCAAAAAAAATGGTCAGTGACACTTCAATCCCTTAGTCGACTCTTACGACACCCGCAGGAGGAGTTGGGGTGGTGACAAATGTATTCTTACTGCCGTCACCACACGGCTCAGTAAATAATATACTTAAATTTTATTGACCAACGGCGACTTATGGGACCAGTATTTGTAGTGAACTCACGTGAGAAACTTTGAAGTGGAATCCCCGATCCATTGCGTAGGTAATAAATTACAGTCGCCATCAGATATTTATATTTTATTTTATTTATTTTTCATATAATTTATACCTATATATCGGAGCGGCGATGCTTACAAGCATCTGATCAGAGGCCTGTTTATGCAAAGCTTGTAACTTTTAATGCAAGCGGAAGTTTTTATCTAATTAATGACGATGAAAAGAAACTTCCACTAGTATTAAAAGTTACAAGCTTTTGATAAACAGGCCTCTGCTCAGATGCTTGTGAGCATCGCCGCTCCGATATATAAATTATATGAAAAATAAATAAAATAAAATATATTATCATTAGGCCTATTGTCATGATATTATCACCAGGCCTATTGTCATGATATTATCACCAGGCCTATTGTCATGATATTATCACCAGGCCTATTATCATGATATTAGCGTGGGTGTTTAGATATTTTTGAGCTTCGTGTCCGCTCCGATATATCTGACGACTGCACAGGCGGAAACGCGGTATACTCTTTTTAATGAGCGAGAGAGAAAAGAGATTCCGCTTGTACGGAATATTAGTTGTGGTAGTATATTATATGCAACAGGTCTCAGGGTCGTACTTCGTACAAAAGCCGGGCAAGCTCGGGCCATGCTTAGTGTAGAATTCCGTAGGTAGTCGTTTAAAAACGGCTGGGCCGATTATGTACGAAATAGTTTTATTTTAAAGTATTCTTAGTATTATTCAGTTGATTTTTTTGGACCCACGGATCAAAAGTTAGAGAGACACACACACATTTTTTTTATTCTAGACACATGGACAGACGGACATGGCGAAACTGTAAGGGTTCCTTGTTTACTACGGAACCCTAAACATCGAGGATATGTATTGTGTACTTTATTTGCCTATAATAAATTTACCAAGTGCTATTTGTTTCAGAAGTGTCAAAAAACAACACTTGGGTTCTTTCGTCAAACTCACATGTGTAGTTAGCGTTTGTTATGAAAATTCTGAGAAGGAAAAAGTAACTGAGAAGTACAATGTTAATAATTTAGCAAATGTAATTTTAAAATTCGAATGTGAGGAAGATAAAACTCCTCTTAAATGTAGTATTTTAGCACAGAATCATGAAAAGGCGATAAATTTGAGAGTCCAGATAAAAGTATCCTGTGGAGAAACAGATGTACCATTTTATTCAAAGTGGATCTGCAATGGTCAATATAAATCCATTGGCGAAAAGATGTATTGTGATACGGTCATTGACGATGTGTGTACAAGTTTATGGAATATTAATATTACTGCCATTAAGATTGAAGAGAACTACCGTATGAAGTTTTATAATGATGTAACATTTACTGATTTCAATTTGTGTGCAGTGGATGGTAGCGTCCCTGTCCACCGAGCATACTTGGCCTCTCATAGTGATGTGTTCCAAGCAATGCTCAATCACGAGTGGAAAGAGACATCTGAAGGTTGCGTCCAGATCGAAGGAGTGACTCGACAGACCCTCCAGCATTTGAAGGAATACATGTATCTCCGCACTGTGCCAAATGACGGGCTTGAGTCGTTACTCTTGCTAGCTTCTTACTACATGATAGATGATCTCAAAGAGGAGTGTGTGTCAAAGCTGGCTCTAAATCATACATCTGAAGATTGGAGTAGACTTCTAGAGTTTGCCGCAGTAAATAAACTATCAGATTTGATTAGTGGAATAATGCTAAATACATCATATGCAGTTAAAAAATAAACGACATTGGAAATGTAGAAATAGATCTACAAATATTGCAAACAACGAATGTAAACAATATTATGTTCCTACCTATGTGTACATATACATTTACATGTAATAATTAAATAAGCATGTTATCATTTAAACATACCTTTTGTTTACTTTGTGATGAATTACAAATAGGGAGAATTTGTAATTCATCCCTTTACCTACCCACTAAACTATTGGGTCATTCCTATGAAATTGGGGTTTTTGGACTTTTTGATCATAGTCATAGGCTTTAGTTGGTCCCTAATTTTATTGTATAAATAATAATATTATTTTTGTTTTCAACAAGGCACTGTAACAATTTTTTTCACACAAATAATTGAGTTTTTCACACTACCTATTCGAATGCGGGTCCTTTCTTGCCTGCCAAGGCTGACCGAGGCAGAGGAGGGAACAAAGTGGCACTTTTCTGTTCAAGAAGTTCAAGGACTTTCTATTGCCAGCCTAAAAAATAACAATGCAATATGAAAATAAATGAAGGGCCTACCGCGAACCATGATCGACGTGTTGCCTCCCTGTCACAGTTACGTTCGTAGTTACAAGTGCGAGAGAAAGGCAAAACTCTTTACCTCGGATTTCTTCAGAATCGATTATTTGGATAAATACTAAATATATAACCTACATTTTATTTTTTTCATAGGTGTTGTGAACATGCTGCTTGTCTTGTCTCACACGGTATCAAAATTATTTTCGTCATGGGCATTAACGCTTGAATCCCTCATTAGACTCAGGATTCCACTTTCCAATACTGCAAGCAGAGTTGGGCAAAAAGTAATATGATTACTTCTGAAAATTACATTTGTATGTGTACTTTGTAATATATATTACTACGTAAGACACATACAAAGATACAATACAAAAGTAATCGGAAGGAGTAATTATATTACTTTTTGCCCAACTCTGACTGCAAGTATGGTCCACAATTTACTGACTGATTGTGAAGAACTACAAAACTACTGTACACCCTTTATTACTACTCACTTTCATACAATACATTATTTGAATTTCAACTCGTAGTAAGCATCAGTCCCAATCTTCTTTATGGCTTTGTGCAATTTTTTTTTATTATAATGTAATGAGAAGTTTTTGAAGGGTGAATCAACTTTTTTCTGTCTGTTATTGCCATGGTTACGGTCGCCTGAGTCACGCTGGTTTTATGTAAAATTTTGCTACTTATTTATGAACATGCAAATAGTCCAAGTTTGTAGATGGCCCAACCCATTAAGGAAAGGGAAACACCAGTAAAATGCATGTTTGCATAGCAGGCGACCGTAACCATACCATAGTAATAAAAGACAGTTGATTCACCCATAGCACAATTATACAGGGTGGTTTTCGATAATCTGTAGGGTTAGTTGTGGAACATTGACACAAACGGACACAATGAAACTTTGCGATATCTCGGAAACCTGACCTTAACGGCAAGCCCCGTCTATCAAACAAGGACGAGCTTTGGGACCCTCCACAACTCCCCAGGGTGCGAGCGACGATTGCAGAAGGAGCACGTCGCTACATGCTTCAAAGCGAATTCAACCAGGAAAAGTAACAATTTTTATTTATGTTTCGTAATTTTTTGAAAGAATACAGAGAATAGTTTGGTAGTATTTATATTTTTGTCGTATTGTATATATATTCAAGATTATCTTAAGCTAAATACTTTTAAAATTAGTTCAAGTTTTGGCCTCGTTTTTTTATTTAGTTTAAAATAATACCCTGGTGTCTCACAATGAAACATTTTTATGTAATGTACAATGAAACAGGTCCATGTTTCGTTGTGTACTGTATAGTTTTATTGTACACCGAATGTGAAATTGCAAAAGGTTACTATTCTATGAGACTGTTCATTTAAACATGTTTCATGTTTAGCACCTCATTATCAACCTAAGTATTAAGGCCCACTTGTATAACCTAGGGTTAAACACTGACCAGTAGCTAGAGTGACAAATTTTATATGTACAATAAAATGATCACTATTAGCTCCTGCTGGTGAATACCTGGTTATGTGGCTAAACCCGGGTGGTACAAGAGAGTCAAAGTAGTACATTTTTAATATTTTTTGTTGACTAGTATAATTATATTATATATTATAAAATTATATGCGTAGTAATAGTGGCAATAAAACATATTTTTTATCTTTTAAAACATTCTGTTCCTACATATTGTATTAATATGTGATTGTTACCATTAAATCATAAATTTTTTCGGTTGCTGAATGTGCCAGTGTCATAAAGATTCGTTAATAAATTAATCTTCCCAAGAACCAGTACGTTTTACAAACAACAACCACATAATATAATAATAATCTATTTGGCTACTGTTTATGTAACCCTGTTTCAATGTTGGTTACCCGTGATATTTTTTGTTCACAATGAAACAGCTCACAAACACTATTTATTAGTACACATTGAAACAATACACTTTTTTCAAAAACATTTTAAGAATATATACGCAATTTTCAGAACTAGAGACACTTTTTTACACGCCATAAAGAATGATGACTATTAGTCTATTTTATGGCAAAATAAACGATTTTTTACTTTCGATTTGGCTGAGATAGGACAGTTTAAAAAGTTGAATGTTTCATTGATGGCAATGGTTTAAGTAATATGTTTAACAATAAAACATACGTACACAATAAAACAACATAATATTTATGTTGTCACAAAGTGTATGATGTCTATCGCGGAGATGCTCAAGACCCTCCCGCGTTCGCCTGGGTTGCAGTCATACTACGAGGACACATAAAACATAACCTTTTTTGCAATATGTCGCAGTTATCGACGGCATTGTTAAGTTACAATGAAACTTGAGTTGTATACAATGAAACAGTATTTCGGTTTCATATATCTTTCAGTTGTATTATTAATAATTTAACAAATTGGAATCCTACTAAACTAAGCCTACTCCAGCCTACCCTTATTATTAACTTTCCTTTATTTTGGCGTTCTTATATTTATATTAAATATAACACAGTTCCAATGTTGGTTAAGTCTGTTTCATAGTTCATTGGATTTATTTCATCTGTTTCAATGTAAAAATTCAGGTGTTTCATTGAATACATGCACGAGGACACAATGAAACAAATCTCATTTTTTGTTTAAAGTTGCATAACACATATACTATTGAAAATAAGTAGAATCCAAGAATGTGATTCGATAGCCAACTAAATTGTTTACCTTCGAACACAATATCTCACTCGTAACTTCAAAAACACCAGAGATACAATGGTTTGAAATTTAGTTGTTTCATTGATCCACAACTTACCCTACATAAGAAAAGGGTATAAATTCCAGCTCATTTTATCGGTGAAACTGTTTTTATTTTTGGATTTTAGCCATTAGTTTTTTTTACAGTATTTCTAATTTTCACTAAAAATTATGAGAGTTAACCTAATTAAACCGCTCGCTGTAACTTTGTGTCTAGACGTTTAAAACTGACAGAAAAAAATGCAGCGAGCAATTATTTGAAATTTGTCACTTTAATTCCAATACATGATTTCGATTGTATTTTTTTTCCTTTTTTATCCATGGGTCAATGCAACTGCAACTGATCAAAATATGTATATCGACGCCCTACCTGTGCCAAAAGTTACAAGGTTTAAATACCTGGGATCAGTTATAACATCTGACGCAGATATACATGCAGACGTCTGTCATAGAAACCAAGCAGCGTGGCTTAAGTGGCGAAGCCTTTCCGGGGTCCTCTGTGATAGCCATATGCCCATAAAAACAAAAGGAAAAGTCTACAAAACTGCAGTGAGACCAGCATTTCTATATGGGTCTGAATGTTGGGCTGTAAAGAAATCTCATGAGCAACTCCTGCATGTCAATGAGATGAAGATGCTTCGTTGGGCAGGTGGCGTCACAAGACTAGACAGGATAAGAAACGAATACGTACGTGGGAGTTTCAAAGTAGCCCCAATTACAGAAAAACTCCTTGAAACCCGTCTGAGATGGTACGGCCACATAAAAAGAAGAGGAAAAGACCATGTCGTCAATACTGCATTAAACCTTCCGGAACCACCAAGAGGAAGAGGAAGACCAAAATCCACTTGGTGGTCCAGTATCAAAACCGACCTAAGGATCCTGAACATAGCAGAAGAGACAACCCAGAATCGACCACTCTGGAGCAAAATGACAAGGAGACCCGACCCCACGTAGGTGGGATAAGGGAAGGAAGAAGAAGAAGATCCATGGGTCAATGCAACATGTGATGGTTATTTTATTTGGTTTGAAATTAAGTAAGGAATAAGAATTAAATTAAAAAAAATATGATAATATCAGCATTTTTCCAAGAAAAATTTAGTTTTCGGCAAAATAATGATTTTTTGCCATTTTTCATCAATATAATTTTTTTTTCGGATTTTTTATTCTGCATGTAATTTTTTTTTATATTGATATTTATTTTTTTATATTGCTTTTTTATATTTATATTGATAGCCTGTCTATTAGTAATCACGCTGCATTTTTTGTGTCAGTTTTAAACGTCTAGACACAAAGTTACTGCGGTTTAATTAGGTTAACTCTCATAATTATAAGTGAAAATTAAAAAATCTGTAAAGAAAAAACTAATGCCTAAAATCCAAAAATAAAAACCGTATCACCGATAAAATGAGCTGGAATTTATACCCTTTTCGTATGTACAGAATACAGATTATCGACAACCAGGGTCACGTTTTATAAAGTTACAATTTACAATTTCGCTGTTTGCCTCTCTATCGCACGCACATATTGGCTAGAAAGAGAGGCAAACAGCGAAATTGTAAATTGTAACTTTATAAAACGCGACCCAGGTATAACAATTACACCTACTTATTCGATTAAGTTTTGGACCATTGTTGGGGAGCGTTTGGGCTATAGTTGAGTTTAATTTTGACATCAAAAAATAATACACAAATGTATGGAAAATAGACTATCCTGAAAATTTATCTAATATTTTCTTTTTCACTCATTTTTGACTTCCCTACGTAGCGCCACCTAGTGTCGATTTATAAGATTTATAACCTCAACTAGTTTTCCATCGTTGCCATGACAACTTCAATGTAAACACTGTTCATTGCAAGATGCGAAGACCTTCTGTTTTTGCTGCGAAAGATCCTGAAAAAGGTAATCAAAATGTATTCTTTATTTTTACGTAGATCTTACTCCCTTCAATAGGTAAAATAAAAAATAAAACAGCTGGGTCGCGTTTTATAAAGTAGCATTTTACAATTTCGCTGTTTGCCTCTCTAAGGCACGCACCCATTGGCAAGAAAGAGAGACAAACACCTGCTGCTGTTTTTCTTAAAAATATACCTATTAGTAAAATATACCTACGAATGCACTACACTGATAAATTGAAGTACCTATGTACTTAGGCTGCCTAACAATTACCGAATTCGGTTGACACCTTCTTTTTTCAGTTTCGAACGCTGCTTCTAAAAAGCATAGAAGATTTTATTTACTCACTTCTCCAAAGTGGATCGAGCCGGCCAACGAATAATTCATATTTGCTTCTGTAAAATTCCATTGCAGCGAGGAGTAAGACAAGGAGATGTTATCTCTCCTAAATTATTCACCGCTGCACTGGAAGATGTTTTCAAGGTTCTGGACTGGAGGGGATTTGGCATTTTTGGATTATAAACTACTTTTAGATCACTGGTTTAGAGATTCTTTAGGAAGACTAATACTATAAGGAATTCACTAGTAGTCTGGGGAATATTTGAAGAAAACAACTAATGTCTAATGGCACTTATCTATTCCGTCTCCATACAAATAATCATTTACAATTTCGAAGGTTGCTAAAGTGTGAAGGTAGGTGGGCTATGTAGGCACAGGCGGAACCGCGGTCACGATACTAGTTAACGTGTGCACTCTAATTCACTGGCGCTTAATGACTGACTGACTCGCTCAACCAAAGTTCGCTCCTTACGACAATTGCTAACTTCATGTATTACGTCATCGCCTGTGTCCCTACATCATTCCCCCTTTTCTTTTTTTTGAAGAAAAACAAAAGAAAAAACATAAGAAACGGTACAAAAATAAAGTTCACACGCAAAATCATCAAAGTTGTCAGTAGGCATGTTGCCTGCCAATAACTAGTTACACAATCTTTCGGCGTTAACATTCCTAGAAACGCTTACATTGTAAATACATGTTGAAATAATATCTTAACGATCTCATTTCATTACATAGTAAAACACAAAGTTGCTTCATTACAATTACAATAACAAGTCTGCGAAATTGAACAAAGGATTTCATTACAATTTAAACACATTCTGCTACATGCGAAACTTATTGCAGATACACTTGTTGTGGATTAACTGGGACAGTATGAACTTTTATTGAGTTGAGTGGTATATTCGATGATCATGATGAGTCACGTCTACTACCGCGTACACCGAAATTCGTGAAATTCGAGTATTTGTCTCTGTCACTCCAAAGAAGTCGTCATTAAGTGACTAAGACAAAAAATCTAAATTTGCGGATTTTAAAGTTCGCGACAGGGCCGCAGGCACCGCAGGTCTGTTCCTAATATGCGGTATGGGAGCGAGAGGGCTTTATTTATATTACTCGTATTTTCCACCAGAGATGTGCGAGGATGTCCATACAAATCAAATGACACCTATTAATGACTCGAGCGAGGTGTCATTTGTATGGAAACACATCCTCGCGCGTCTCTGGTGGAAACGCAGCCTTAACCCCGGCCAAAAAACCGGACAAAAAACTGCACGTGTGGGCTAAGCTGTTAGATTTCCGAATAGGTTTTTGATTCGGAAATAGTACGTGTGCGCCCAGGGTAGCGGTAGGTTCCTGACACGTCATGTTTCTTCAGTTGTTACCCCTCCCGCACCGCTTACATACCGCAACAGAGCGTTAGGGTGCAGCTCCAATGAGACGGAGAGGAGCGGAGATGTGTAAAATTGGCCAATGACAGTGTTTCGAATTTTGAATTTGAAGAATGTAATTTGTCAATTTTGCACATCTCCGCTCCTCTCCGCCTCAGTGGAGCCGCACCCTTAGGGCTTGTCCATTAATCACGTCATACGATTTTGGCTTGTTTCATTTCAGACTGGGGCCCTGTGATATTTTCTGGCCCCCCTCCCTAGCCAATTTTTTTCCAACTGAAGTAGTTGAATTTACATACTTTTTGCCAAATGTTCGCGAAATTTTAAAACTTATTATAGAACTTCCACCCTTTTAAAGTGTTTTATAAAAAAGTAAAGATTTTTTTACTGTCTATAATGCTGTTCAGCAGATGCGAGAGTAACAAAAAAATACATGTGATTTGTCCGATGGCCCCCCACCCTTCCCCTATACAATATGGCGTGATTAATGGACAAGCCCTTAGGGCTGTACTTAAAAAGGTTTACATTGATAGTTTCCTTTCAGAGTTCCGGATTGGTTCCCGGAATTGGTTGTTGCACGCCCGTTACGTGCGCGGCGAGCACGCGTTATGCCTGGACTTGGCTGACGAGCTTCAGAAGTCGGACAATTCGCATAGATACGCGCATTATGTCAAGGTAACATTATATCATCAAGGATCGGACAAATGGGAGATAACCGTGCCGTCAAAAGAGCCTACGAGGGTAAATAAAACCAGAAGGTAGACGTCCGGTCGGCCACCCCAGATATCGTTGGGCGGATGCTGTGAGGGCTGATTTACGCGGTCTCAGAATTGACCAGTGGCAAAATGTCGCTCAAGACCGTGATCAGTGGCGTTCTCTCGTATTGGAGGCCAAGACACACTTTGGGTCGCTGCGCCAGAGGAGTAAGTAAGTAACATATCATATCGCCGGTTTAAAGGCAGAACCAACAATTTCGGTAAAACATCTTTTAGCAAATATTACCACTGGCATAAAATACGATTTCTCAAAACCAACTTCAAGGAAATAGTTGGTTCTGCCTCTAAACCGACGATATAAAGTTTTACATAGTTGAGAGTATAAATAAAACAAAAACCACGAACGTCTTTGCGAACGTTAGTCAAACAAACTATATGGTAAAATTAGTAACACAAAATCAAATTTCCTTTTCTTTAAAGCCTTTGATTATGTACATTTTATTGCAATCGACCTTGGAGTTGGCTGACAGTACGCATAAGAGTTAGCGCATTATGTCAAGGTGATATCATATAGTTTAAAACCCTTTAGGTGTCTAAACTTTACATCAGTAAAGTCGCCACCAGGATCATCACAAATGTCACGGTGCTCAGTAATATCTAAACATGATTTTTCCTAACTAGTGCGCAAAAACGAACTTTGCGCACGCTTCGCACGCGCTAATTTCTCTTTTTGACGCACTTGTTATGAAAAAATCGTGCCTTACACGTGCATAAACTTTTTTTAACTCGGGTGATTGTCGCCCTCATTTCACTCGGGCTCCAACTTTCACACTCGCCGAAAAAAAGTTTTCCTGCACTAGTTAGGAAATGTACTATTTAATGCTTGGTCAATTGAGGCTTGCTCCAATATTTGTGGGCACCTAGCAGCACTTAGTGCAGAGCAATGTTCAAGCCACAAGATGCAGCAGGGACACGTTTCTCAAAGCTTTTAACTTGTAGTAAAAGCGAGTCTCCAACTCTCAATTGAACACCATTCATTAGATACCTAAGGACTTCCGCTTGTATTACAAGTTACAGAAATAGGCCCGCTCACTAACAAAATGAATGACAAATAATACACTGACGAGAGAATTACAAGTAATATGTATATGCGCCTTATTATCCAGTTTAAGAATATAAGAATTGTTTATTTCCAAAAGTTTTACAAACTATAGTTGTCAGATGTTACACCTGTATTACACGCATTGGTTCCCGCAATTGGCTGATGAACTGAAAGCACGACGTTGAAAACTGGTTTAATTAATTTTGAAGTGCCTACTTATTGCATTCACTTGCATAATACTTTGACTGCAGGGTCTGGTCTACGCCGATGCTGGGCGCCACCAGGAAGCGCTGGAGCGGTTCCACAGCTGCATTAGGCTGCAGCCGTCAGACCCTGAACCTTTGAAGCAGGTCGCTAAAAGCTTGTGAGTACGCTTTATACAAGTTACGTAGAATATGTACCTCCCCTCGTCAGTGACGACAAAAATGGCGAAAAGTAGTTGTCTGTGGAGCCCAATTCGAGCCTTGTCACAGACAAGGGTTGCCAGGTCACAGATTGCTAAGAAACTGCACGCACAACGGCTCTTTCGTACAACGGCGATCGGCTGTCCAAATCGGGCTTCGCCACAGATACGGGCGGTTGATAAAATGTTAAAATCGGGCCTGGCCACTGATGAGGGGCTAACTGATGACGATCGAATACCTTTAGCTGGTAGGCATTGATTATGTATACTTCAATGTGAGTAAGTACTGTATTCAATTACGTGACCTAAATCTTCGTAACTGTAAAAGGTTGTTAGACGTGTTTCTGAATTCTCTTACCTATGACGAAACAGAAGATCTTATGAAGTAAATGGCGGGATTAACCTTGACTCATACTAACACTGTATGTGTACTATACTGTATGTACTGTATAAGTTAAGGTTCGCACACACATACATACACACACACACACACACACACAAACACACACACACGTACCTACATCTACACATTTTGCTACCTTCCTTAAATATTATGATTTAATTAATAAATAAGTAAGTACCTACTGGTGAACTGATGAAAATTGTTGCTTAAGTATTTCAACGACAAACGGGTCTTAATTGTGTAACCTTACGTTAAATATTACCCTGATGTTTCGAGCGCGACGTTGCGCTCGTGGCCGCAGGCAGAATGACATTTGTCCTTGAAATATGAATAATAATCATGCAAGTTTAAACTAATACATTGTTGCTCACATTCAATCACTAAGTACCTATGTATGTACCCACAACACAAGTTGCATTAGTAACTTTTTTCTCTTTTCCTTTGTATTTCCTTCTTTCACTATTGTACCTTGTACGTTATGTAAGATAATTTTTACTTCACTGTAATACAGTTTTTTAACTAGTACAGGAAGTAATGAACTCGTCTACACCTTCTGTAAAACCTCAACATAATGGTGCATAATGTTTAGTACATACCCAACTAGCAAAACAGTCATATAACATCGAGCTTACTCAGCTGATAAGTCGTATAAAAGTCATATAAACGCGAATTACACAGTACCTATCGTATAAAGCCAGCTTATACAGCAATATGTCGTATAAAAGTCATATAAACGCAAATTACACAGTAGCTGTCGTATAAAGCCAACTTATACAGCAATAGTATAATAGTCGTATAAGATGTCATATACACGTTTATACGACTTTCTTATATGACTTAAGAGTCATATAAGAAGTTGCTGAAAAAGACACATTTATAAAACGTTTATATGACTTTTTTGCCGAGTAGCAAAAACTTATATGGCTGACTTATGACTTGTGAGAAAAAGTCGAGTAAACGTAACGCAGTTGCTATTATATGACTATTGTGAATGAAGTCATATAACAGCTAATTATATATCTTGTTTTATAAAAGTGTTTTATTCAGCATCTCGACATCTTTTATGACTAAAGAGTCATATAAGATTAATACTGAGTAAACTGCTTTTACATGACGCTTACTTGAATATTTGTCGAATAATTACATCTTATATGACCTATGCTCGAGTAAATGGAAAAATAATTGCTATTATAGAACTTATTGGTTTCAGCTGTTACTTTTATATGATTAACGTATCTACCTGGAGGTGTCATGGCGCTTAAACCACTAAACTTGCTATATAAGAACTAATACGAAGCAGTTATATGATATGTTAATCGTATAAATGTCATATAGTAGTTTCCTTCGTAATAATTAAAAATATTTATTTAATTTATATTGTAATAACTAATAATTAAAGTGGCGCGTTCATTATTTACTACTAAATATAGTATACTTTATCAGTAAAGTGGTATTCGCAATACATTTTCACCATTAGGTAGAATTTATAATGCCAATTATAACATGGTCATATATTACTTAGATAGCTCTGTCAAAACATACTCAACGGCATTAAGTGATTTAATTTTGTTTACACCAGCTAGCACTAACAAAATTATATGCACGAGCAAGTTGTCAATCCGTCTTCTATTTAGTTTCGCTGGACACTTTTATTCCACAAATTTTGCATATAAGTAGCAATTATATGATCAATAAATAACTAACTCAACGGTTATATGGCTCTTATATGATTAAAAGTCATATAAAAGCTATATAAGTCGGTATTATACAGCTAGTTAGCTATAAAGTAGTCACGGCAATGATTATTATATGACTAATAAGTGATGGCAGTTTCAGTTAAATGGCTTTTATATGGCTAAAAAGCTGAGTAATATGGGCCCAAATCGCGTTATATAAACGTAATTATTACGTTTTTATGACCAATTTCATAAGCTAAAAGCCTGAATATGTTACGTTTCCGCGACGATTATATGACGAAATTTTGCTAGTTGGGTAGTAACCTAGTTAAGCTGATGAATTTTGTACTTAATGGTTAATGGTTTTGTTACACAATAAATAAATTTATTATTATTATTCTCTTTATTTCATAGATTTCTTAGGCTAGGTTTTTTACAAAATGTCTATAAAAGTAAAATACAATAAAACATACAAAAACAATACAAAACATGTAAACATAATATAAAAAACCTAACCTAGAGTGCCGCCGGCAACGGAGCGGGCCCAAGCTGCCGGTGGTTAGGGCTGCAGGGAGAGGAACCGCCGGACTATGCGCGCCGTGTCCAGGATTACCGCCTTCTGCATCTGACCCTTGACCCAACCACCAAGCGAGAGCCTCTTGAGGTGTTGATCGAGACTCTTCGCTATGAGACCATTCGCAGAAACAACTATCGGTACAATGATCGCCGAATCAACCTCCCACATGTCGGTTACCTCGTGAGCCAAGTCAAGGTACTTACTGGCTTTGTCCTTCTCGGCCTTCACGAGGTTCTCGTCATGGGGGATGGTGATGTCGATGAGCATTGCCCGGCGTTGGGATCGATCTATCAGCACGATATCAGGCTTATTGGCTACAATAGTCCTGTCCGTGATGATAGATCGATCCCAATAGAGCGTGGCACGACCATTTTCGAGAACTGCCGCAGGTGTGTACTTATAGTACGGCACTTCGAAGCCCACAAGGCCGTATTGAAGAGCAAGCTGCTGGTGTATAATCCTGGCTACGAGGTTGTGTCTGTGCAAGTACTCGGTGTTAACAATCTGAGAACAACCGGAAATAATATGCCTGAGTGACTCACCGGGACGGCGGCATGCCCGACAAATGTCGACCGTACCGTCCTTCAGGATATATTTCCGGTAGTTATTCGTCATGATAACCTCGTCAGCAATTGCACAGGCAAAACCCTCGGTTTCTCCGAAGAGGTCCCCGAATCGTAGCCAGTTCACCGACGCGAGCAGATCTACATCAGGTCCCGTGAGGGCCTTGTAGAACCGCCCGTGTAGCTCCTTGCTCTTCCATACCGCCTTGCGGTCCTCGGTGCTTAGTACCACAGGTTTGCGCCAGTTCTCTTTTGCCAAGGAGAGCGGCGTGAGGTTCCGATCTACTGCCACCACATCTCGATGCATCCCGCACTCATTGTTAAGAAAATAGTTTCTAAGATTGTACACCTCGCGGTTGTGGAGGTTTTTGGCATTTAAGAAGCCGCGGCCCCCACATTTCCGCGGGATGTACAATCTCATAACTGATGAGCGCGGGTGTAGCATTCGATGTGCGGTGAGCAGTGTACGGACCCTTCGATCCAGGGCGTCCAGCTCGGTCTGAGTCCATCTTAGTACGCCAAAGGAGTATATGAGTATGGGCATTACCCAGGCGTTGAAGGCGCGCACTTTGTTGCCTCCTGACAAAAGACTGTTAAGTACTTTTGTGAGCCGGCTGAAAAAGCGCTCCTTCACCGCCTGTCTAATTCCCATATCTTCAATACCCAAAGACTGTGACATACCAAGATATTTATAGGTTTCAGCTTCCGAGATAGATCTGAACGACATTGTCTCAGAAAGCTGTAAATTTGTTGAATTTACTACTTTCCCCCGCTGCACATGCATAACCGCACACTTATCGACACCAAACTCCATTTTGATGGCACTACTGAAAACTTCTGTGGTTTGCAGTAGCTCCAACAAGTCTTGGCTATTTGGCGCAAATAATTTGAGATCATCCATGTACAGAAGGTGAGAAATGACTTCACCCTGTCTCCGAAGCCGGCAACCTAGTCCTGAATCCTTCAGCAGGGTGCTGAGGGGATTCAGAGCTAGGCAGAACCATAAGGGACTCAGACTGTCACCCTGGAATATTCCTCGCTCGATCCTTATAAAGTCCTGCGGACCAGAGGGGCCATCTCCACCTCCTGGTTGACGAAGGACTGTGGTCCACTGCCCCATACACGCGCCGAGAAAGGATCTTAAAGTTGCATTAACTTTATACAACTCCAAGACCCTTCCCAACCATGAATGAGGCACCGAATCATAGGCCTTCTTGTAGTCAATCCAAGCAGCGGAGAGGGCCCCTTTGTTACGCCGGACTTGCTGGCAAATGGTCATGTCAATGAGGAGGAGCTCTTTAGTACCACGGGACCCAACCCTACATCCATTTTGAGCAGGAGCCAAAACATTGTTCGCAACAATGTGTGTGTTAATTTTTACTCTCAAAATGGATGTAAGGAGCTTGTACAGTGTGGGCAAGCACGTGATGGGTCGGTAGGTCTTCGCTTCCGTGGTACTACCGGACTTGTAGAGCAGGAAGGTTACTCCAGTTGTTAAGGAAGGTGGCAGGGAACCGAGCTCGAGGGCTTGTTGGAATTGCGTTGCCAATCGTGAATGCGAGCACCGAAACCATTTTAGCCAGAAGTTGTGCAATCCATCCGGCCCAGGACTTTTCCAGTTCTGAGTCGTGCGGATAGCACAACTTACGTCATCGGGGCTGATGGTAACTGCCCCCATAGGTTCGATGGTCTCGCATTCACGTTCGACAACGGTCATCCATTATTATTATTATTATTAGGACCTGTCAATGGAGGGCAATGGAGGTAGTTGGGTCAAAAATCTATGTTGTCTTATTTTATGTCCCTAAATAACGTGACACGGTGGTGATTTTTGTATGAGACGATGTTTTCAGTTTCGTATACAAGGATTAAAATCTAGCGTGAAAAAGAAATACAAGTGCACCGGATTTCTTTATTTACTTCGTCGAAACAGTAACTAAAAGTGTGACAGAGTGGTATGAAACAAGACAACGAAAATAATTTTGACCCAGTTGCGCTTCTCCCCCTGACACTTACTATTCATAATTTTCGTAAAGACGCTTAGGTTTTTTTTTATGTTGGCACATTAAAGTGGCTCCACCTGATCGTAAGTGAAAAGTAGAGCCCAAATCGCGGCGGCAACGAACAGGAGACAATCAGTAACCTGTTAGTTGCCACCGCCTTGCTGGCCCGCTAGATGCTTCTTCACGCTTCGTATAAAGAGAACTCAACTTATAGGTATGCGGAAACACATTTGTTTATTTGTTTATTTGTTTAATAGATATCATACAACATTACAGCTTACGCCAATGCGTTGTTTGACAAAGTACATTAAAAACGAAACTAAGAAAATATAATGACATACATATAATTAATTAATATCCTCGCAGAACTTCAATAAACGGGGTTTCAAAGTGGATGGCTTCTCATGAAATAAGTCGCAGTAAGGTAAAGTAGTTAAAAGTTTGTTCAGCAAGACACGTCCGTGTGGGATTGGGGAAAATTGGTGAGCTAACGTGCGGGCCGTCCCCTCAGCAAGGAGGTGATGGTTTCGGCTGCGCAAGTATTTATCGGGAACGAATAAAGCAACGGTCCTAGTAGTCAATTCTGTGCAATCCGAATCGCCCCTAAGAATCTGACAAATAATGTAAAGTAAGTCATAAGTGCGCCTAACCTGTAGGGAGTTGAAACCTAATGTACCGAGTAGGAATTTGGTGGGGTAGAGGAAAGGGTAGTATCCATATGTTTTCTTGTACAGGAAACGTAGAAAAACTTTTTGGACCTTTTCTAGGAGCAGGGCATGAGTTGCTTCATGTGGGCTCCAGATTATAGAGGCGGATTCGATTTTGCTCCTAACTAGTGCGGTATATAATAACTGCAGAGTTTTAGGGTTCGTAAAGTTACTTGCGTTGCGAGTGATGAAACCTAATCTTTTATAGCAGTCGGATGCAAGAGATGTGATATGTTGATTGAAAGTGAGTTTCGGATCAAAGATAACACCAAGATCTTTAACTGAGTTAACACGGGTAATTTGATTGTAGTCTAATAAATAGATATGGTGATGTGGTGTAGCAGATCGACTGAAAGACATTACGCAGCATTTAGAGGGGTTGAAAAGTAATTTGTTATTTATACTCCAGTGGAGAAGAGCGTCTATATCTTGTTGTAGTAGGTTGCAGTCATTGTGGTTGTTTATGCAGCGTATAAGCTTAAGGTCATCCGCGTAGAGTAAGCAACTAGAGTTTTGGAGCACATTTTCAATGTCGTTAATCATTAGTATGAAAAACAAAGGACCGAGTATGGAGCCTTGGCTAACGCCAGACCGGGTATGGTATGGAGAAGAATCAAAACAACCGTGTCGCACAAACTGTTGTCGATCTTTGAAGTAGTCGGCAATTAGACGGAGGAGTTTCGGAGTAAAACCAAACGTAGCAAGTTTTTCTAGAAGAGTGTCATTATCGACACGGTCGAATGCCTTTTGAAAGTCAAAATATATTATGTCAACTTGGGAGCCTTGGTCTAAATATCGTGAAATAGTGTCTGTTACTAATAGTAGATTACTATTAACTGATCTTTTGGCGCGAAAACCATGTTGACAGTCAGAAAGGTAGGGAGCAATTTGGATGGAGATTTTATTGTGTAAAATGGATTCAAAAACTTTAGATAAACAGGACAGAATGGCAATGGGACGGTAGTTTTCAGCTTTAGATAAGTTTTTAGTTTTTGGTATGTGCCGGTAAAGAATTAGGTGATGTTTTTCTATTGCAGGTCTTGTCAGGGCCGCTACCAGCTCTCCCTCGAAGCTTACCTGGAAGCTGACAAGCTAACTAAGCATCCAGACAGTGATATTTATTGTGCACTTGGTAAGTTTGACCACAGTTTCTTTAGGGTCGACTGCAAACATATTGTCCATTGTTAAGGCCTTGATCAAAACAAAAATCATGATCGCGTCAATTTCGTTACGAAAATAATTCATTCAGGTGTAGTGCAAAATATTATTCCTTTTCCCCTCACTAGCTCGTAAAGCGCTCGTTTGTCGTTTAATACGAGCGGGTAAAAACGCTTTTTACACTCTTGTGAATAAAGTAATTTGACATTGCTCTAATTCCTATAGCCCTCTACTGCCTAGTATAAGTGGATCTGTATGACCGTAGTAAACATGCGCAATCGGAGCTCACATGTTAAATTGGTCGTTCTCATGGGTGACTTTGTAAGCCATTGGCTATATTTAAGTTCCAGAAGTAACTCTATTCTATGATACGTTTCGACATTGAGTTCTAAATGGTTTCTTTAAGTTAATTTACATTTGGATGAGATTTTTAATCATATTTCCTCGCGATAGTGAGGGGAAAAAAGTTGTATTACACTTGGCGGCAACGTTTGTTCAAGTCTCGTGCCTTGAGACCTTCGCAATGCTCAAGATTCCAGGTTTTGAACCACTCGCTACGCTCGTGGCTCAATTTTGGAATCTTTCGCTAGATCAGGTCTCAATATTGGCACGACAGTTAAACAACAACTTTGCCCCATTGTATAATAAATAACTATTGTAGTTTCACGGAAATGGCCGAATGTATCGTTTTGTCTTCAGTAGGTACAATGGATACTGAAGTTCATTGTGACAGCAATATGAATTCGGATATTTCCGTGAAAAGCCGAAGGAAAAGGATTTTCCACTACATCTGTATAAACTATGTAGTATACTCTGTTCAAAAACCTTCGGCAGTAGTAAAAGGGGGCAAATTTTAAAGTTATACGTTCGTATTGTTGATCGCTCATAGAATTTTTTTATTGATCGCCCTGTTTCAATGCCAAAAGTTGTTACACATTTAACTTCACAACAATTATTACGTTGGATTTTGTTTTCAATAAAGGCCTTTAATTATGTTTTTATTTTGCAATCGACCAAGTTTTGGCTGCGTTTGAGCTAGATGGACTGCGCATTTTACTTTCTGTTCGTCTCGCTCGTTTCTAATCGCGTAATTGTGTGAGCAAGGGGGATAAAAAGGACCTAAGTTATGTCGATACAGTTAACTTATGCCGCAATAAAACGATAGGCACACATTGTTATGTTGGCTAAGCCCCTGGCGTCATTAGAGTGGCAGAGAGAAATCCCCGAAATTTGCGAATTCAGGGTAGGGCCGCTGACCACAACCTGACACATAAATTCGCTGCCTTTTTTTTTAACCAATAAAAAAGTAGGAATTTAATAAAACGACGAAACAATTTTTTAATGTATTTTCTACGATTACTCGAAGACGCTTGAACCGATTTGGAAAATTGTTTTTAAATATAAGATTCACCAGTTTTTGTCTTTATCTCCTAATCGACAGATTTGACGCACAACTGAGGCTGTTTCTGAGGTATACGGGCGGTACGGGGGGGTGTTTTTACAAAAAATCGTACCCTCCCTGCAGGAAGCAGGAACAAACTCGGTTATATGTTTTTTTATTATTTATATTTATTTATTACACAATAAGGATACAAATAGTTATTGTACATAGCTTCACAAAACTATTTTATATAGTTTGACTGTGAAGGCACTTCAGTCTCAACCACAATACTGATAAAAATATATATCTAGGTACATTTCTCCATTTAGTTGTCTTATCTGTATTGCTTCGGCGTCCCATAAAGTCTGTTGAACTATTTTATTAAACCTGTATGTAATCAATGTAATCAACCAACTCATTGAGGTAAATACCTATACCCTTTTTCTTCCGGTTCGTACCATATCCAGAGGAAAAAGGGTATAGGCATTTACTTGGGTAGGGTAGGGGGATGATAATGATTCCGTGTTCACAGCCGAATGCGCAAGTCATCTAGGCCAGATAGATCGTGGGATAGAGTGGGCAAGAGCGGCCGTCCAAGCGGGAGGAGGGGAGAGAGCTGGTGCTCTCCTAGCGCGGCTGTTATTGGCGTCTGGGGACGACGTTGGGGCTTCGGCGGCGTACGATCAGGCTATTGCGTGAGTAAAGTCAAAGTATTCTTTATTGAACTAGGCCCAGCAACGAGCGCTTTTGAATCGTTAATCTAAATGGCATATTAGATTAGATAGTAGTGGAGTAGTCTTCCCGACATCAAAAGAGTCAGAGGGGTTATTTCCTTCATTTAAATCCAGCTCCCTGGCTATGTCAGATAGATACAAAAACAAATCTTCCGTAGGCTAAGTGTTAATATCAATCAATCGTCATGACAAAAAAGAGAAACAGGCTTCGTCAGTACAATCCCCAGCAAGCTCAATCTCCATACTACACGTATTTACGTCCCCGTACTCGTACGTATTGTCATGAAATGTTGTAAATAGTTACAATGAGATGAGATGTAGAGTCTGTTTTAGAGTTCAATCTTCAGTTTGGCGACCGTTTTTCAGTTGTAATCCAGTACAAAATCAATAAACTTCCAAACAAAATAGAATTTCGATATTTTATGTTCATTACCTATCCATGAATCTGATAGCTGTTTGGACCTCACGCCCACGGAGCGCCGCCTGGTGCAAAAATTCGTTTCCACTGTTATAAGTATACCTAGATATTTTTCTAGCAGGAACGAGAGATTGACTAAATCAAACATCGACACAACTGTTATCGATGCGTACACCCTATTCTCATTAAGATACTTACCCCCTTATTCATAAACGTTTGTTAACTTAACAAGCCGCTAATAATTGTTTGTCCCTTTCGGTTTTAACAATGTGTCCACAAGAGCAAAAGGGACAAACAGCGGCTTATTAAATTAACAAAGGTTTATGAATAAGGGGGTAACTTCGTCAAATCAGGCAACCAGGAAATACAGGACCCATCTACGCTTTATTTTTAAATATCTAATACTTCATATGAATTACTGCTTATAGCATTAGAGTGTTTCTTATTAGTCTTTGTTCTTTTAATGGGTACACAATACAAGGTATAAGGAAAATAATGCATAGTTTTGAATATGGTTTGCATTCTTGTAGATTACCTCTAAGTTACTGCGCATTATTTATTAATTACATTCATTTATGGACTACTATAAGACTTATCGATAACAATCATATCGATGTTTAGTTTTGTCAATCTCTAGTTCCTGCTAGAAAAATATCTAGGTATAGTTATCAGGTTCAGATGACGTAACGGAGCCACGTAGTTTTATGGCTTAAATCTAACGGTAATTAATGTATAATATTATTTTTAATATAACTGTGTATACATACGTGTCTTATTTTATCAATTGTTTAATTTTAGTTTCATGACGCATTGGTGTTACTGTAATGTCGTGTAAACTTTAGTTTTAATAAATAATAAATCAGAGCTCACGCCTGCGGCGCGGATACGCTAGCCGCTGCGGGTGCGCTGCGTCTCCGCTGCGGGGCGCCGCGCGAAGCGTTCCAGCTGTTAGGCGCTGCGTTAGCGCAGCGGCCGGCGCAACATGCGGCCGCGTTGGCTTTGGCGGCCATGATGTTACAACACAGGTAAAAGACTATAAATAAATAATAATAATAATAAAACACAGCAAATTTCTCTAAAGGGCCTCTACGTGTTGGATCTGTATCCCCGCGCAAGCCTATCAAAAGACCGGGATTTATAGGCCCGTGATGAAAGAGAGATACAAACATAATAATAAATAATAATAAATAAATATCTTGGGACATCTTACACAAATCAACCTAGTCCCACGGTAAGCTCAATTAAGGCTTGTGTTGTGGGTACCAGGCGACGATATATATAATAGATAGATACGTATAGATACTTAGATACATACACAGCCATGACCAAGGAACAAACATTTGTGATAAATAAATACACAAAGAATGCCCTCGGCGGGATTCGAACCCGGAACCTCCAGCTTCGCAGGCAGGGTCACTACCAACTAGGCTACAGAGGCTGACTATGGGCAGATTTGTATGGAGAGTGGACCAAAAACCAACAGAGCTGAAAGTGGTGTCATTAAATAGGTATTTACATTTATTTCATTTGTTTCTATGGGCACTTTGTTCAATTCCATTGCAAAACGGAGGTATTTGTATTTTAGTCAGAGTAAATGCTATGATGAATGGTGTCTGGACGACGGTGATTTACTTAGAGAGTACCCGCAGAACGCCTTACTCATGTAAAATTATCCAATGGAATTTAACTTTGCACCTATAGAATGAAATAAAGTACATAAGCAGACCTTTTTACTGACACTACTCCCAGCTCTGTTGGTTCTTGGTCCATTTTGACGCATGGTCCTTTCGGGAAATATTATTTGACCGACTGTTATCTTACTTACGACCTTTTGTTTTGCGTCATTGACAATAGAAAAGGGCTCAACTGCTGATTGTCTAGTAAACGTTTCTCGCAAAACAAAAGGTCATCAGTGAGATACCAGTCGATCAAATAATATTTCCCGAACTATACACTGAAGATGTAAAACTGCTCTGAACCGCGGGAACATTCCATGGGTTTCCCGAACAGACGCATGTATATTCCGATAGTTAGAGTTGTTTGTTAATATATATTTTTTGGACAATTTTTTGACTCCTCTGGTCACGAATCACTTAGAATCGAAGGTCGCATTTTATTTGGACGCCATGATGTTAAAATATCTCAGGTAAATCTGTGTGTAAGGAGTGTCTTCGAGTGTACGTCTCCTTCAGGAAATTGAGGAGTGAAAATACAAAACGGCATTTCTCCGAGCGTTTCGACCGCCGTGACTTCAGTGGCAGCTTATCACACGAATCCCTTGAGAGATGAAAATAACTTTTCGATATATTGGTACACGTAGTTGACAACTACCAAGATATCCAAAAAAAAATTATGAGATACCCACGGAAATCGGGTAATAATGTTGCCACTGAAGTCACGGCGGTTAAAACGGTCGGAGAAATGCCTAAAGACTGTATTGAGAAGTATAGGGACAAAGAAAATATGAAACATCTTAGTAAAGGGTTTTATTTTTTTGATAAACTAAACCAGCATCTTAAAGCTTTCGTACAAAATTAATAAAAAACATAAACAAACTAATATTTAACCGGTCCCTTAATTATTTTTTTTATGCGTCCTCGAACGCTTCCCATTAAGTTTTGGACAACTGTTTTTGACACCATTCTGGAAGCTCTTACCCAATCTTTTTTGAAACTGTCAGTTGTATTTGATGCTGTGAACTTTGTCCTGAGCTTTTGCTTCATTATAGCCCAATACTGCTCAATGGGACGAACTTCAGGGCAGTTTGGTGGATTCATATCTTTTTTCACGAATTGTACGCCGTTTGCTTCCATCCACTCTATGGTTTTCTTAGCGTAGTGGCAGGATGCCAGGTCGGGCCAAAACAGTATACCTTCTTTGTGCTTACGAATCATGGGTAAAACACGTTTCTGTAGACATTCTTTGATGTAAGTATCCGTGTTCATAGTTGAAGTCGTAATAAATGGCGTTGACTTCATCCCACATTCGCAAATAGCTTGCCATACCATGACCTTGGAACCAAACTTTTCCACATGGATCGACGTAACGGATTCTTCGAGTTCCTGTCCTTTCAGTTTAGTGTAAAATTGGGGGCCTGGCAGTGTCTTGTAGTCCAATTTTACGTAGGTTTCGTCGTCTTGAATAATGCACTGTTTTTTCTTCGTTAACACGCTATTATACAGTTTGCGAAGCCTTGGTTTTACTGAAGCAGCTTGTTTTGGGCTACGTTTGGGCTTTTTTTGTTTCCGATATGTCTTTAAGTTATAATATTTCTTAGCCCTTTGGATCATTCCAATTGAAGTTTTAAGTTTTTTTGCTACGTCCCTGGTGGACAGGCTGGGATTGATCTCGAAACATTTCACAATATTTAAGTACATTTTTGAGTTATACGTACCAACCCGTCTGCCTGTTTTAGGCTTATCATCGAATGACAACTCACTACCATATTTTTTAATAGCATTGTATACAGCTGAACGACTAACATTTTCAAGTTTTGCCAATTTTCTTATGGTCATGCCGCTTTCGCGAACATATTTGTCCACAATTATTTTTCTTTGCTCAGCGGAAAGCCCTCTCATTTTCAGGGTTTTTGACAAATTGGATGTCAATTGTTTTTAAATACAAATAATACTACTTTAGCAGACAGACGAAGAGAAAAAAGGCCGTACTCAAAAGTAAAAAGTTATTATAGCAGTGGACTTAAGTTGTCCTTATACTTATCAATACGGTCTTTAAAAGTGTTATTCAGTAACAATGTGCTGCAGTGGGGCCAAAGTTGGGACCCTTTAAACGAAGCGTGAAGAAGCATCTAGCGGGCCAGCAAGGCGGTGGCAACTAACAGGTTACTGATTGTCTCCTGTTCGTTGCCGCCGCGATTTGGGCTCTACTTTTCACTTACGATCAGGTGGAGTGGAGCCACTTTGTTCTGCCAACATAAAAAAAAACGTTGGATAATAAATTTTTGGTAATATGATTGCAGAGACCTGGACGCAGCGTTAGCTAGATTGAAAGCGGCTCTCTCCGCCCACCCCACCTGCGTGGCTGCCCACAGTAATCTAGGATTGGCCCTGCTAGCGAAGAAGAAGTATGTAGCGGTAAGTCCCACCAGACAATCGTAGTACTTCGAAGTTTTGGCATGGACGAGAAAATTCCTTTGGGGCAATACACCCTTAGGGATAACTCGCATTAGAAGGATGTTTTTTCTTTTGCGATATGGGTTTCAAAGTTCCGACGAACTTGTGGTACCTACTTTGTACAGAAAATGAACTTGCCGGACCTATTAATGGATCCGATCCACTAGCAAATATTCTTTTATTTTTGATACACCTATTTAAGTTCAGGTATATTCCATGACAATGTCCGTTTCGAAATACTTTTTCCGTGTATGGCAGCCACAGACCTATATGGCAGCGATATAAATATTTAAAATCCGTAAAGCTCGACATTATACTGTCATTGTGTTACCCAAGTCGAGAAATATTACAAGGACCAATATCGCTATCATACCTTTTTCAGAAGTATTATTAAAACGAAATTTCTTAATGGATATTCTCTTGGAATGCTCCTCCAATACAATTGTATCTGTACATACTACAGATAGTTCAACTCATCTTTGCGCGCGGCGCTATGTGTGCGTGCGCTTGTAATTATACAGCTTTCATTTGTTTTCGTTTTGTGTGGCAATGACGCGGCCGTCGTCGTCCGAGCAACACGTGTATATAACAAGGTTTACTCACACATAGCGCCGCGCGCAAAAATGAGTTGAACTATCTGTACACTACTAGAGAAAACAGGCAAGGCATGCCTAATATCTCGTTAACTTGGCAGGCGTTAACATGTCTCCAACGGGCTGTGTGGTCGGCCCCGTTGAGCACCCGTGCCGCTCACAATTTAGGCCTCGCGTTACTGCTTTGTAGACGGCCGGCCTCTGCCTTCTGCAGGCTTGCCACCGCTGCGGCCTTGCAACCTCGTCAGCCTTATACGGTAAGTGTCGTAGGAATCGCTTGGACTGACTAGATATAAGTAGTTCTAACAAATCATGTGTCGGTTGGTGTTAAAGCGTTCGCAAAAACAAAATTGTAGGTAATGGGAACTTGGGAATATTCGTAGTCCACAATTCAACAGTTTCGTCAAGTGTGGTTTGTCCAACCCGCCGTAAATAGTAAATAGCAAAGATATGTGCACATTGACATTACACATGCGCTAGTTTGATAAAACTGAATTTGGGCGCGCCTTTCATTAGCAATATAGTCCACTGTCTACGAGTATACTAGATGGACAGTCAGTCAGAGGGACCATAGACTTAGGCATTTCTGCTACTTTGAAACTTTGACGAAACTTCGGCCTCGGCCGAACCGATTAGCAATGACAGTTTTAACAATCTCGCTAGCGTTTTACAGGATTTATTACCCTTACTCCACTATTCCCAGGTACTTCTAATAGGCATCGCGTTAGAGCGCCTAGGGGATGGTCGCGCCGACGCGGCCTACGCGCGGGCTGCGGCCTTGGCACCCGGCGACGCTCTTGTGCGCCTCAACCGCGCGGGCAGGCTGGCCCGCGCCGGCTCCAGCCAGGCTGTGGAGGAGGCGCGAGCTGTCGCGGAGTTGCTGCAGCATCAGCCCGACCCGCAGGTCAGTGCCACGTGACGTGGTGTGTCAACCGCGCGGGCAGGCTGGCCCGCGCCGGCTCCAGCCAGGCTGTGGAGGAGGCGCGAGCTGTCGCGGAGCTGCTGCAGCGTCAGCCCGACCCGCAGGTCAGTGCCACGTGACGTGGTGTGTCACCCGCGCGGGCAGGCTGGCCCGCGCCGGCTCCAGCCAGGCTGTGGAGGAGGCGCGAGCTGTCGCGGAGCTGCTGCAGCATCAGCCCGACCCGCAGGTCAGTGCCACGTGACGTGGTGTGTCAACCGCGCGGGCAGGCTGGCCCGCGCCGGCTCCAGCCAGGCTGTGGAGGAGGCGCGAGCTGTCGCGGAGCTGCTGCAGCGTCAGCCCGACCCGCAGGTCAGTGCCACGTGACGTGGTGTGTCACCCGCGCGGGCAGGCTGGCCCGCGCCGGCTCCAGCCAGGCTGTGGAGGAGGCGCGAGCTGTCGCGGAGCTGCTGCAGCATCAGCCCGACCCGCAGGTCAGTGCCACGTGACGTGGTGTGTCAACCGCGCGGGCAGGCTGGCCCGCGCCGGCTCCAGCCAGGCTGTGGAGGAGGCGCGAGCTGTCGCGGAGCTGCTGCAGCGTCAGCCCGACCCGCAGGTCAGTGCCACGTGACGTGAGTCAACCGCGCGGGCAGGCTGGCCCGCGCCGGCTCCAGCCAGGCTGTGGAGGAGGCGCGAGCTGTCGCGGAGCTGCTGCAGCGTCAGCCCGACCCGCAGGTCAGTGCCACGTGACGTGGTGTGCCAACCGCGCGGGCAGGCTGGCCCGCGCCGGCTCCAGCCAGGCTGTGGAGGAGGCGCGAGCTGTCGCGGAGCTGCTGCAGCATCACCCCGACCCGCAGGTCAGTGCCACGTGACGCTGTGGTGTGTGCCGGATCCACGAGTTAGTACCTAATGTAGATGCTCTTCTCCGCATGAGCCCGACCGGTTACTAGTGTAAATGTTCTCTAGCTCAAAGAAAAAGCCAGTTTACGCATTAATGCGTGGGGAGGAAAACTGGCTCCGGCTCCAATCAAGCTGTAGAGGAGGCTGCCGTTGTGCTGGAACTGATGCAGGATCAGCCCGACCCGCATGTTAGTAGTGTAATGTTCTTCTCTAGCTCAAAGAAAAGCCATTTAATGAAAGAGAAGCCATCTTCATATTTCGTTTGCCATGTCAAGACAGGCGTAACAATAAATAATTATGAATATACTTGAGCAACTCTCAGTCAGCAAACAATTCCTGGCAGTGATGAAACTGACGTAGTTCTGCAAAAAGGAACCAATCCACACGAATTTGTCATTCTAATTAACACCTTAATTCAAAACAAACAAGTCAATCTTTTAAATGACATATTCGTGTGGATTGGTTCCTTTTTGCAGAACTACGTACAGTCAGCTGCAGAGATAAGAAGACCCTCTTGCATACAAATATGTATGCAAGGGGGTCTCTGCAGCTGACTGTCCATTAACGGTATTTGGCGTTTATTGTCGCGTACAACTAGATCTATTTTTTTTGCAGTTGAGCAGTTCGCTGGCATCACTGCTAGCGTTGTTACGCGACGCTGGTGTGCAGATGGTGGATCTGCCAGATATGCCGCGTACCGACACGCCCGAAATGACAGAGGACGATATGACAGCAGATGAGGTCTAACTGCCTACTGAGGTACTGCTTTAAAGCCCGTTTATCCTTATCAGTAAATAACATTTCCGCCGTAAACTCTTCTACTGTGTATTCTGCATGCTTAGCACATGATTGGCGCGACAGTATCTCGCCGCGAGATAGACTATCCGTCCCTCTTTTGTTAATTTAGCTAGTAAAGGACGGGAGATCTATCTCGCGGCGACATACAGTCGCACCAATCATGTGCTAAGCCTACTGGTTGCTGTAATCTTATTGTGTATTCTGGTTGCCCTGTAAACCAACGCCATGACTAAAACTTTAGCTAGCAGCATCAATTTTGGTATTGTTTTTAGATTAAGATGTATTTTAATTTAATTTAAATTTACCTATTACACCAAATAAATAAATTGTGTTCTATTATATTTTCTTGATTAAATATTCAGCAAAAAAAAGAAAACTTTTCACTTAGGTAATGTAATATCTCGGTATGTAATAATAATAACTTGATTTTGGCGAAAAGCAAAAGGTGTTCTCCAGAACAATAGCTGGTCACAATAGCTATTTGTTTTAAATAACAGGGATGCAAAGTTGCATTTTACTCGCGAGTATGAAATTGCAATACGAGTAAACGAATGAATTTTATAGTTGAACCACGAGTGAAGGGAGTGGTTCTAAAATATAATCCGAAGCCTATGTCGATTTCATCATATACCTAACTATTGCAGATTTCGTTGGATTTCGTTTAGTACTTACAAAGGAAATAACCAAGTTTATTGCATATACCTATATCATAAAGTTCCAGTGTGCGATAGGTAAATGTGACCATGAAATATTTAATCGTAATTTTCGTTCTAGCGTTACATTTTAATGAGGCAAGTATTTTTTTGATTTGGATATCTAGGTACGAGAGTTGCTGAAAGTTTTTAGGTAAACAAAAGCCATTCAAGTTTTCTATAAGGTAAAGTACTTTAATATTTTTCATAGTATGTGTCGATTGCAAAAAACTTATACATAATCTCCAAACTGGAGTTAGAGGCCAAAGAAACTACGACAGATGCGTTACTGTCAAATCTGTCAAAGTCTCTTATGTCATTGTCAAATAAAGTTTTCAGGTTTCACCAACCTTTTTGTCATTTCATTAATTTATTTAAAATAATTCCTAATAAAAACATTACATACCACTGTAATATTTGTACACCTTTTTGTTAAATATGGCTGTCACAACTAGGATTATCTTAAGTAAATACTTACAAACTTTTCTTTTCTCTAAACTAACATTGATATGACAGAATTTTATTTGTGAAGAACTTAAAAAAAATTATAGGAGCCTACGTTTCAAAGGCTATTTTGAAAAGAAGTAGAACACACAAAATTAACGAGTCAAGAAAAATAACAACAGATTGAAGTAATCAAAAAATAAATACATAACAAGGCAGAAATCACCACGGAGCAACAGAAAGCATTCGAGCACTCAGAACAGACGTCAGTTGTGGAATAACAGTGACAAGTCTATGTAAAAGCACGCTACACAGTATTATTCTGTAATTATTAGCTAAACATAAGCAGAAATAGGGTTTTAATAATCCATGTGTAGTTAAATTGTTGTACCAAATGTTATTAACACCTGTGGTGATACAAGCGCAATACCAACATTGTTACTAATAATTGCGGATAATTATTTTTTATTACAATATCTGATATCTACGTGAAAATAAGTTAATGACATTATTTCTATAAATTAAACAATTATTATTACTAATAAATAAGTTATCTCAACGCCTGTTTTTAGAAAATAAGGATTTACCATTCTAAGAACATTTTATTGTTTAGGCAACATTTTCTCAGTTTTTTTGGCCTGGAACTCCAGTTTCGAGATTAGTAAAAGGATTAGTGAAAACAAAATATTACGTCATAATTGTTGTGTTGCGAAGTAAAATTTCGTGTACATAACAACTTTTGGTAGTGAAAAAAGTGACAAATTAAAATTTTGTGTGAGCGATCAACAATCCACATCTACATTTTTTGCCGCCTTTTTGCTACTGCCAAAGGTTGTTGAACAGACTAAGTATTCCATATACTTAGTTCGTATGACTAACTTTCGTAAGACATCTTTTTTCGCTCTTTCTTTTTTATACTGTAAAAAACTTTCGTCGCAACCCTCGTACTTACCTATAGTATTTTATTAATCTTTTGAAGGCTAATGACTGATATATTGGCACCGCAGGTTCAACGCCAAAGACCAATATATAAGTCTTGGTCAGCAGAGCAATATAAACTTACACGCATGTTCGTAAAATTCAATTTCAGTTTTGACACGTTGTTGACGTGGCGTGTGAGTGACGGCTTTTGTATTTGACGTGGCGTCAAAAAGGTTAATGTTTGCCAAGTTTAACGCTAAGCTAAGTTTATTCACTAACGTCTCCTAACTTACCAAGCCAGTAAGTATCGTTTGTCCCTTTAGACATATTGTTAAGACCCTTTTCTACTCCCGTACTTTGTCATTTACATGGTCGTGAACACACCATTAGTAGATTTTTTTTCTCTCTCTTGAGAATGTCAGACGATTCCAAAATGCTTATTAATAAGCTTACTTGAATAAAGAATAGTTTGACTTGACTTTGACTTTGATTAAGCCCCTACCTTACAGATGTCAAGATAAGTCTATATTGTCTATTACCTATAAACGCATTCGGGTTTACACGCGGTGCGTTTTTTGCATTTTAAGACACCTCGTGTATACAAGACTTAATGAAATACATGGCTGGCAACCTAATTTAAAAAAAAATCTGTAGAACAGTAAACCATAGAGGAGCTTTTTTTTTTAAATTTGACGTCTTTCACCCGACCTTGATGATGATGATTAATAAAATTGTGTTTGACTAAGAATATTTCTAAAATTTACAAATTTATTTAAAAATAAATGTGTGGTCGTAGAAAAAGTATTGTATGCAACATTGTTTAACTGAGTCAAAAAATGCTCGTGGCGTCTTTAATAACAATTTTCGCCTTCGCCTCAAATTGTTACCCACGCCACTCACCTTTTTTGACCTCTCTTAAACAAGGGTTGCATAAAATACTATAACATTCAAACTGCTACCGCGAATATTAATTCACTAATCTCCAGATATTCTCCAGGTATATCTTCAGGCAAACGGAACCGCCACAAATGCAACGACACCTTCAACTACTCCATCGACCACTCCGTCGACCACTACTCCGACGACCACAATTCCATCGACCACTACTCCATCCACCACAACTCAAAGTACCATAGCCACAACTGGAAGAGATCTCAAAGCGGAACTAATAATATTGCCGCCCCTCGTTCTCGGTTACGAAGACTTATTGGAAGAAGAAGAGTACGAAATACCAGACTATGATACCACTACGTACCCAACGAATACTAATGATACTGGTATAGACGTCACAAAACTTAATAGAGAACATTTCAAGAAACAAAATGGCAAAATGGCTGAAAATGACAGATCGAATAAATACACGTTGAAGTTTGAGGGTAACTTTGTTTTACCGAATGAATTGGCTTCGGAGCTGAAGGTGGATAAAGGTAGAAGAGTTGCTTTTGAGAATAACTTGGGGAATCTATTGCAACTCAGTATGCTTGGTGCGACTCCCGATCTTGGTGTAAGGAGGGGGCGACGGCCCATGAGGCGTATTAACTATTGAAGGTGTGGCGAATTTGGTCTGAGAATTTGGTCAGGATTTAGATGAAACAATTACACTTTTATTATAGTATTTGGGCGTTTTTCCAAAAATCCTGAATACCTGATTCTTCCAGATCTGGACGTCTGATTCGATCAAGAATCACGAGCTGATTTGATCTGGATATTAAAAAAGAATGTCCCAAACTTTTCGTACAAAAATTGAGTATCCGTTACGTGACGCTCGTAATAGTAAGTTCATGCAAAAAACGTGATGTAATGATTTTTTTTAAGACAGTATTTTCGTCCGGATCATGTTTTTACGCCCATTAACCACCATGACCGCACTCACTAATGATGGCTCCAAAAAAAAAATAGGTAAAGTTTCATAAATGAAACATGTTTCGATGTCTCCACTTATACCGTTGTCTATCCTCATGTCACACGATTATTTAAGATACAATATACAGGGCGTCCCAAAGTTATGGGACATGAAGGGGAAGTACCTTAAATATCGTAGATAGTGTATTTTGCTGAAAGAAGACTTTATGTTATTTTTAAAATTTAGTAATTCTGCGTTCAAAGTTTTTCAAAAAATTACTTGCTTCACCCGTAAATCGAACCAACTACAATTTTTTTTCGAATTTCGAACCAAAAAATTTTGGTAATTCTTTTAGTTTTAGATACTATAATTCTTAAGAAAAATTGTTATTTTGATCCATTCTTTCGAATGACATCATAAAATTACGAAAAAATTGATGCCTAGAAAAAGCTGGATTTTTTTTAATGCAGTATTATTTAATTTTCAAAATAAAATAAAGTCTCTCTCAGCAAAATACACTATCACTATAATATTTAAGCTACTTCCCCTTCATGTCCCATAAGTTTGGGACGCCCCGTATAGGTGAACCTGGGGTAAACTGATCCAAAACCCTCTCCACCATACAATAGTAGGTACAAACAAGTTGTAATAACTTGACCCTTAAGCAGGTATAGGCGATATATTTACCATATGCAACAACAAGTAAGACTGACATTTGATTGTCATTTTTGATCTGTCAGCCTGCTTAAGGGTTAAATAATTTTGATTTTATTTATTTTTTATTTTATTTTATTGGAGATCCAACAGCTGTTACAAAGACATTAGACATAAAGTATAAACAAGAAGCCAATTATAGGAACTCGCAGATAAATCCATTTTATGCTTAACTAAAAGGTATGGTACGCAACTAACTACGCACTAATGCAATGTTTATAATGTAAGGTTTAAGGAAAATAAAATGAAACACAAACCAGTTTTCAATTATTTATATTGAAACTATCACCTTCGTCATACCAGCACTGAAGGGTGTCCACGTTTTACGTACAACACAATTACAAAATATAATCGACACTGAGCATATGGTTGGGGTTCGAAGCCGGCCTGTGCAATGGACTCGCCTGAAGGCACTTGAGGTTCAGTTTGGCGTTAAGATTTGGCAAGTCTGCTTTTTGAGTTTCTTACTGCAAAGGGTGTCAGAAAAAAACGATTATTTAGACAATTATTATTGGAAAAGCGACTTACTGATTTTACTGTCACATGTTCATGTAAATAAATAAAATTACTGGTTATAAATTAAAACTGTGAAAATGATCTTTCATACGCTAGTCACGTAACGGGGTTTTGGCAATTATCTGACATGTATATAAATTTATACTGTTTAACAGTCAATGTCAAACAAATCTTTTTAACAAGAGTACTACAGCAAGTACAAAAACGCCCAAGAAATGAACTGACTACTTGACTTACATTACTAAATCACGTACAAAATATTACTCATTCGACTCACAATATTTTTTTGGAGTTATCAAAAGCGAATGTCAAATTAAAACTGTCGGATTTCTCAAGAAATATTACGCACGAGGTTAAAATTGAAACCTGTCATTATTTTTTTAACAAATAACATATACAGCACAGGCCGGCTAAGGCGAAATTATTGCTTCTACATTTAGACAGTCAATTCATTAACAAGTAAAATTTGTTCCAAGGTTCAAACTGGGCCAAAATCCATGTAAGTACCACTTGTTTTTGTATTTACGATCAATATAATCGAAAAAGTCAACTTTAGGATGGTTTTATGATGGACCATACATAGGTATTTTGATAACCAGTCCAAATCACAAATTATAGACACGAAATGGAATGGCGCTACATTATTATTGGCATTTATTTTATCGTACTAAAATTATTTCTTATATTGGCCCATTCATCTTTAAATATCTTATCTAGTTAATAACTTTATAAAAGTGCAGGTTTACTAATGTAAACTGCAATTTCCTTGATTTAGATTAGTTAAACGCCGAGTACTGATATATTGGCACCGCAGGTTCAACGCCCACGACCGATATATAAGTCTTGAACCACAGAGCAATATAGACCTACATGTATTGTGTGTAAAATTAAATTTGAGCTTCGACATTTTGTTGACATGGCGTCTGGGTGACAGCTTTGGTATTTGAAGTGGCGTCAAGGTTAAAAATACAGCGATCCTATGAGAAATAATAAGTTAATAACTTTTGACTACAGATTCAGATATCTTTGTATTGACTAACATGGCAACTATAGCGCAAACGAGTTTATTTGGAGTTTAATAAGTCGTTTACCAAATAAGACAACTAAAGATGAATGGATGTAAAAAAGAGGGTAGTTTATAGTTTATTCCCCTTTATGTATAGTCGGCCGAAGAAAGGTAATACATTATACCATTCAAACAAAGGTAGGGTTCATTTCTCTCCTAGGTAGACAAAAATTGGTTTATATGACCTATACTTAGGCCATTTTCCTATGTAGGTTATTTCGTTGGTTGACTACCAAAACTGCCTAAGTATTTAACAAATGGGTAAAAATTCTTTTCGTTGTCTTATTTTGTGTCCCTAAAAAACGTGACACAGTTGTGATTTTTGCATGAGATGATGTTTTGTTTCCAATTTTTGATGTATGGATTAAAATGTAGCGTGAAAATGAAATACAAGTGCTCCGGATTTTTTTATATACTGAGTCGAAACAGCAAATAAAAGCGTGACAGAGTGGTATGAACCAAGACAATGAAAATAATTTTGACCCAAATACCTACTTGAATTAAAGCTAGTATCTCAGTTTTGATACAATAGTGACATACGAGGTTGCTCAGAGTAGCGACACTGATAGTTTTACATTGAGTCTTGGTTGTCAGCCGGCGATTTATAGCAATCATTTTCCTACAAGTTAACATTGCATGCCGATTTACTTCTTACATTATTTTCAATCTAACGTTTTAATATTTCCATTATTTAATGGGTACATAAAGGGGTTATAGCTATAACAGTACTGATGCCATTGTGTATAAAAAGTGCCAATCAATGATCGAATTTAACATAGAAGCATTCGAACACTCAGCGCTCTAACTAAAGACTTTACCAATAATATGTATATACAATAATTATAAAAAAAAAAAACAAATTAGAGACAGTCAATGTGTGGTGGCTGTTTTTTTTTGACACATTATATTAGGGTTGGCAAGTCCCGTAAAGATCAAGTAAGTTTAAGAGTTGGTTGCTCAACCCTGGTAACACCACAAAAAGTACAAAATTCCCCGTTTTTATCCTTAATATCTATTTCCAATTCATACTAATATTTGAACACTATCCAAATGTCTAAAAACATTAAACATCTATCTTTATAAATGCACTTCTTGTTAGTTTATCTACGCTAAGTTAGAGTGAAAGTTACAAGTTAATAAAAATACCAGAGTCTAAAATTTGACACCGAAGTAAAAGTATAACATGGGAACCATACTTGTGTCAATTGCATAATAAAGTGCAGACTGACATTATTTTTTTGTGTACTTTATTAAGCAATCGGCCCAAGCGAGACGAAAAATTAATAATATTCTTGTACAATAAACATATAAAAATTTGAGAGCTTCAAATCATTAGACGGAAATTACTCTTTCGATAGAACAACTATTTTGAAATCACCTGACCTTAAATACTACCACGAACTTCGAAATTCGCAAATTTCGTTTGTCTGTCACTCCAATAAACGCGTCATTAGTGTGACAGAGACGGATGCTCGATATTTGCCAACTTCGGTTCACGGTAGGCCGACTGGCTACTAACAAATCGCCGCTATACTTACACAACGTCGTATCTGCAATACTTGATGGAAAAAAACACCCGTATTCAGACCTACTACCGCGAAAATCGAAATTCGTAAATTTCGATAGTTTTTCTCTGTCACTCAAACGAAGGCGTCATTAGAGTGAGAGAGTCAAATCCTCGAAATTACGAATTTCGGTTTTCGTGGTAGGGCCGCAGAGTGAAAACAGGTGACATTTCCATGAATTGCTTGAATGATTGGTGACAGTTCAATCAATGCTGTAGATCCCTACTTCAAGTATAGCGACGAAATATCATCAGATTATTTCAAAATGGAACAAGACGGTGAATATTTAAATAGGTATATCACCAGTGAGAAGAAATGATTATAAATGGACGCTCATGGTAAGGAGAATGGCATGGTTATCTCACACTTGGACTTATTTTAATATTTCTTTGGTGTTGTGTCATATTTATTGAATGATTCCATTACGGACGCTAAACGACGGCAAACTATATTAGCCTACGTCTGTGCAAACACCCTAACATATATTGATATATTAGAAATACTGTTCAGAGTATCCTTGATTCATTTACATTTTGCAGATCAGAAAAATAAGTCGTTCGCACAAACTGAAAAAAAAAACTATAGGTACATACCTCCGATCCCTACTCTTACCTATATTTACATCAATTAAGTCTATTTACACAAAATGGAATCATTGAGATCATTATAATATTTACTTACATTAAAATGACATCTGAGGTCTATTATCTATGCGTTAAATAAAAAATAATACTTTACGTTAGACTGGTTTGGTACACATTGTTACCATGAATGAGGTATTGATGTTTACCTTACCGGTAAAAGTATACATTCATTACTTTCGTCTACAAGCCGCTTCCCACGCGAGTGTGGAGTCGATTTTGCAGTGCTCTCGCGTAAGTTCCACACTCGCGTTCACGGCTCTGCGCCGCGATTCGCTCACGAGTGGGGAGCGGCCTCATTGCTATAGACTTGTTAGCAAAGACACTATTGTAATACACGGCGCTGTATTGCACGAATTTAACAAAATTAAACAAACATAAACGAAACGATTGCATTCTTTAAAACAAATTACAACAGCGTACTGGCACAAAACACTTGGTTGTTTTTAATGTAACAATAAAAATACTGCAGAAGAACGAAATAAACGACGTTTATAAATGTAGAACTTCAACCTTTAAGACAAGGTTTTCTATGTAGATCGCCTTTCGCGCTAATATTTCGGAAAATCATTCATGCTTCTACACTATTAAACAGAGAATTAAGTAGTGCAATTAGATTTTTTGTAAAATATCGATATATCAAAACCAGATCAAAATTATGTAAAAGAATACTTTTTGTAAACCGTTTTCCATATATATCGGTGTTAGTTATAAAAATAACGTTTTTACAATGTTCTCAGCCGAAACGCTCTTTGACGAGGAACATGAGTTTCTTTTTTCCCTTGTACTTGAGTTTGATTTCTTGCAGCAAAGCCGCGAATTGGTGCGGCCCGTCGTGCGCGAGCGCAAACGTGTCTCTGGCTTTACCTGTAAACAAAATTACAGTACAGTTCGGTGTTCAGGCGGATTTTTTTAAACAGGGCTTTTCAAATTTTTCGCTTACCATCAGAATTAGGGTTTGTTGATTTAACCTTACATCAATGGAGCCGCACTCTAAAAGCTCTAAAAGAGATAGTAGAGCTTTTTCACTTTTTGGGACACACAATTAGCGTCAGATTAAAAACAGTCAGGTTTGTAACGACAATTTCAATAAAAAAAAAATGTTTTGTAAACTACATTTTATAAACTAGGTATAAGCGATATTCTAATATAAAAACGCCGATGAAGTTAAGATTCCTAAGTACATTGTATTTAATTGTCGTTACAATTAAAAAACTGACTGAAATTAGGGTTTTTTAATTTCGCGCTAATTAGTGTCCCTAAAAATGAAAATGCCCCTCTATGGAAGTTTCGCAACTTATGAAACTTCATTCACTATAGGTACAACGCTAGGTAAGGTGGGGTAAGATGAAACGGTTTTTTTAATGGAGTAAAACAAAAACAATAAACGAATTATGAATTATGAAAAGTCGTCCTTCTGGCGCAGCGTCTGCTGGTAGCTTTTTGTTTTAGGTACCCCATCTAACCTTACCTAGTTTACTACGGAGCTCTAAAAGAGATATAGCCTCCTAAGTCCCAATTGCCTTCTAAAAGAACAAAATGGCGTTCATCATTAAGTCCTGGCTAAGGTCGTTCAATCACAATGTAAACATTAATTCCATGACGTCAGGACTTAACAATGGTCGCCATTTTTTGTTCTTTAAAACGCCACCTCGGTCTTTCTGACTAAAAATATTTTAAAAGGCCCGGGTCTTAGGAGGATAAACTGACCGAGAAACTCGACGAAGTCAGCATAATGGCGGGGGGATATATGCGCGAGCCGCGCATGCGTGGTGGACGCGTAGGCCCGCAGCGCGGCTTCCAGAAGCGGCATCTAGATGCGGTACTAGTACCGTCTTGGCTTGTTTAGCGATTATTCATTAAAGATGGAAATTTCGCAATTTATGAAACTTCTCCACGGTACTATACTAGTACCTAGTTTACTCCGGAGCTCTAAAAGAGATATAACCCTTAATCGGATAATGGGAATATGTTTCCCACCTGTTTTGAATCTTGTGTCTCACTGATAAGGGCAAAAACCAATGAAATTTTGGTGTGACTCGTGTTTGATTAAGGGATAAACTGACCGAGAAACTCGACGAAGTCAGCATAATGGCGGGGGGATATATGCGCGAGCCGCGCATGCGTGGTGGATGCGTAGGCCCGCAATGCGGCCTCCAGTAGCGGCCGCAGCGGCGTCGGCGGCCGCGGCGGCGGCGGCCGTGCGCGTGAGCAGCCCGCCGCCGCCACGCAGCAGCGACGCAGTACGTCAGACTGGAAGACGACGGTTATATTTACACTTTCGAACGAACGGATATATCGTCGGCTGACGAGCAAAACTCACTGTAAAATTCTCACACTCTCACTCATTGTCACTGTTCTTAGCAACCTCGTATGCAGAGTTGGGCAAAAAGTAATATGATTACTCCTTCAGATTACTTTTGTATGTGTACTTTGTAATATTTATTACAAAGTACCTACACATACACTTTGTTATATTTATTACAAAGTACACATACAAAAGTAATTTATGGAAGTAATCATATTACTTTTTGCCCAACTCTGCTCGTATATCGCTATTGTGTCCAAATTAAGGTACGAGTTTTATTAAGACATGGTGTTTCCGTGACCTTTTCAATAGGCAATGATGAATAGCAAGTCAAATCTTTTTTTTTCAACTATCAAAACAAAAGTGACGAGAACGAAGAATAAAATAGTCACTAAGTAACAAATACCTACTTGAAATAAACGTCGTATCTCAGTTTTGACACAAAACCGACATACGAGGTTGCTAAGAATAGTGACAGTTTTTATAGTGAGTTTTGCTTGTCAGCCGACGAAATTACCTACTCTTAAATTCTTTTTAATTTATTAAATAGAAGTTAAGTATAAAAATTAATGTATTCTACAGTTTAGTAATAATTTCTACGAGTATTACGTCGTGCATAATGTGAAATAATTTATTTTAACTAATACAGTCATCATCCCTATTTATACTCACCAAAACTGGAGCGCATTGAACGTTCTTGACCAATAGCGGCAGCATTGCTTGCAATTCGGCGCGGCCCAGAGAATGCGCGAGCGCCACCGCCCAGTGAATGTCGGCGATCGCTGGGTGACTGTCCTGTTAACAGACAGGCTGAATGTTAGTAACCCTTTTCAGAATGTTCTTAGAATAACGGAATATACCTCTTTTAATAAAAACATCTACTCAAGTTGCCTGATGTATTCTAAATCACATCACATCACATCATCAGCTAATGATAGTCCACTGCAGGACGTAGGCCTCTCCTATTAACTATGCGTAGAGCCGCATTAGGAGGTAAATGCTCATAATTGCCACGCTGGGCAAGCGGATTGGCGATCGCAGTAATGTGTCCTATAATTACGCTGCTGCCCATCATCAATCTTTTATTAAATAATGGTCAGTGACACTTCAATCACTTAGTCGACTCTTACGACACCCGCAGGAAGAGTTGGGGTGGTGACAAATGTATTCTTACTGCCGTCACCACACGGCCCGCAGAAACGGCCGGCAGAATGTTCATAGAATAACGGAATATACCTCTTTTAATAAAAACATCTACTCAAATTGCCTGACGTAATCTAAATGCAGATACCTAATAGCTAAACTCATCATCACAGAAATTGTTTTTTTGGGGTAAGCATTTGTAGTAGTAGACTAAATTTTATTTAATGCTCATGAAAATTCCTCTTAGTTAACGTAGTCAATCTCTTGCTCCCTTTGCTCAAAGAATTGCCTTAGGGCAAGCATTTAAATTGGTAGTCTAAAGTTACCTCATCTCCTCCTCAATCTCATAGCTCTTGTAATCTGGTAGCATGTATCTGATCGTAATGAAGAGTTGGAGCAAGCATTAATCTTTTGGACGCCAACGACCGATATATTGGCAGCGCAGGTTCACTGCCAAGGACCGATATGTAAGTCCTGGCCCACAGAGCAATATAAACCTACACGCACGTGCGTAAAGCTCAAATTTAGATTTGACATTCTTTTGACGTGGCGTCTGAGTATTTGATGTGGCGGCAAAAAGGTTAACACTTTCATTGCGGACGAGTGCTACGTGCCACGCTCGTAGCCGATCCCGTGATTTTTCCGCTTTGTAGCGAAAATGGACCTCCCACAGAGAACTCCCCTCGGGAGTCCTCGGAGCTCAATGTTAATAATAAAAGACTAAAGTTAAAAGTGTTAAAGTCTGCCGTGTGGTGACGGCAGTAAGAATACATTTATCACCACCCCAACTCCTCCTGCGGGTGTCGTAAGAGTCGACTAAGGGATGGAGTGTCACTGACCATTCTACAAGATTGATGATGGGCAGCAGCGTCATCATAGTGGACATATTACTGCGATCGCCCATCCGCTTAGCGATTATGGGCATTTACCTCGTAATGCGTCTATACGATAGTTAATAGGAGAGGCCTACGTCCAGCACTAACATAGGCTGATGATGTGATGATGATGTGAAAGTTACCTGGTTATAATGTAGATGCAGATTCCTCATAGCCAACGTCGCTAATCTCATAGCTCTTGCGGGCTGTCCCCGCTGCTCCATATATCTGGCGACGGCGAAGAGTTGGCTGGAAGCGAGGGCGCCCCTTGCGGCGGCGCCTCCCACGGCGGCGCAGGCCGCCTCGAAGGCCCCCGCGGAACCCTCGCAGACGGACAAAGCGCTTAGAGCGCAGCCTGGTGGATCCTGGACAAGACAATTAGGAATGGAATTATAGCGATACGTTTACGCCATTGTAATTCTCAGTATAATCTCTTTCTTACTCCAATTCACCTTACTCTATATACATGTTTGTACGTGTTTTAAGAGACAATCCTTTATCATCATGGAGAGGTGTTTAATCTATATGTAATTTCTACTACGTTGTCTACGTGACGAACGTGTAGGATTGTGCTAGCCTATCACAAAGGATTAGTACCTACATTGTGCATTAAGGGAGGTAAGTACTAACGAGAGTGTTAGAAGCCCGACACCGTAGGCGGAGGCTTTTAATGACTCGAGTTAGTATTCCGCTTACCGACCGTGATGCATACAATGTTTTTCATCACACTTGCCGAGAAAAAAATAAGTTTTAAGACAAAATATTATTAAATGACATACTGACCTTTCTATTACTCCCTAGGGAAGTTCATTTTTCTATTACTCCCGCTACGCATGCAAGCAATGGCACGCTTAGACAGCAAGTGTGATGAAAAATTTATTTATTCCGTTGTAATTGTAACGGGATAGTTGATCCAAAGTTCGGATAAATGTGCGTCATTGTTCCCAATAATATAGATGTGACTCCAAATTTGATTCATTGAATAATTAAACGAATAATTTCTTGAAATTTGATTTCCAAGCTTTGACTATTTACAAAGATTTTCGTAGTTACCGGTGTCAAATAGGTAATTTTCTGAAAAAGATTAAATGATTAATTTTTTAATCAACTTTGGAGTCAAGTCCATATTATTGCGAACGCACGCACGTTTGTCCGAACTCTGTTTATAATACAATTGTAGAAAGTAGACTTTTTTCAGGACGAGTGACGGTGACTATAAAACAGCGAAGCGAGTTGGCGTGAGCGGCTGGACCTGGCTGATGAGACTATAGGGACTATAGGTACCTTGGCAGCGCACTGCAGAGCCAGGGTCCTAGCGCAGGCACTCAGTTTCTCCTGCTGCTCGAAGCTGAGGCCGAGCCGCAGCGCCGTGGCGTGCGACATGGCGCCTCGGTTGGCGTGAACAGCTGGACCTGGCTGATGACTATAGGGACTATAGGTACCTTGGCAGCGCTCTGCAGAGCCAGGGTCCTAGCACAGGCACTCAGCTTCTGCTGCTCGAAGCTGAGGCCGAGCCGCAGCGCCGTGGCGTGCGACATGTCGCCTCGGTTGGCGTGAACAGCTGGACCTGGCTGATGACTATAGGGACTATAGGTACCTTGGCAGCGCACTGCAGAGCCAGGGTCCTAGCGCAGGCACTGAACTCCTGCTGCTCGAAGCTGAGGCCGAGCCGCAGCGCCGTGGCGTGCGACATGTCGCCTCGGTTGGCGTGAACAGCTGGACCTGGCTGATGAGACTATAGGGACTATAGGTACCTTGGCAGCGCACTGCAGAGCCAGGGTCCTAGCGCAGGCACTCAGCTTCTGCTGCTTGAAGCTGAGGCCGAGCCGCAGCGCCGTGACGTGCGACATGGCGCCTCGGTTGGCGTGAACAGCTGGACCTGGCTGATGTGACTGATGTGAGACAGGGACTATAGGTACCTTGGCAGCGCACTGCAGAGCCAGGGTCCTAGCGCAGGCACTCAGCTTCTCCTGCTGCTCGAAGCTGAGGCCGAGCCGCAGCGCCGTGGCGTGCGACATGTCGCCTCGGTTGGCGTGAACAGCTGGACCTGGCTGATGACTATAGGGACTATAGGTACCTTGGCAGCGCACTGCAGAGCCAGGGTCCTTCTCCTGCTGCTCGAAGCTGAGGCCGAGCCGCAGCGCCGTGGCGTGCGACATGTCGCCTCGGTTGGCGTGAACAGCTGGACCTGGCTGATGACTATAGGGACTATAGGTACCTTGGCAGCGCACTGCAGAGCCAGGGTCCTAGCGCAGGCACTCAGTTTCTCCTGCTGCTCGAAGCTGAGGCCGAGCCGCAGCGCCGTGGCGTGCGACATGGCGGCGGCTGCTACCGGCCCCGTTGCCTCGGTTGGCGTGAACAGCTCGTACCTGTAAAAACAGAGTAAATTAAAAATTTTGCTCTTAAATTACCCTCAACACGTTCACGTTTTGTCCCCGTAAAAAGTATTGTTATTATAATGTAGCCTGATTTTTTGCCGAAAGTCATTGTGCCGAGTATCATCATCGAGTCTTAAATATCATATCAACCAACATATCGTCTATTGACAACCAAAACTCACTAAGTGACAAATACCTACTTGAAATAGAGCTCGTATCTAAGTTCAGATTCAATACTGACATAAGAGGTTGCTAAGAGTAGTGACAGTTTTTATAGTGAGTTTTGGTTGTCAGCCGACGAATTATATGAATTATATGACGTATCTCTCGCCTATTATCATATTCCAACCTGATTTAACCTAAATTAGGCTAAATGAATGGGTAAATAATAATTTGGTAGATGTTTGTATGCCGTAAACATCTGCAAAAGTTGGCTATCAAGTGATATTCAGCAAAATTAACTGCGAGAAATAAGGACACCCCAAAAGTGCCTAGAATTTTTGAAATTTCTTCGAGGTCTTGACATTATTTAGACTTTTAAACGATCACTAAGATATAGCTCCTAGGGTAATGATCCAGCGTTTCCAACCTCCCATGGTCAAATAGTTCATGTAAGGAATTCTGCAAGTTCTCGTGTCTACATACCAGTTCTGCATGATGGATAGCAACGCGTCCAGGCGCAGGTGACCAGCCAGCGCACCATCTCGCAACGTCGCCAGTTCACTGACAGCTGCGGAGCACCTGCAAGTTCCGTGTCTACATACCAGTTCTGCATGATGGAGAGCAACGCATCCAGGCCCAGTTCCGTGGCGCAGGTGACCAGCCAGCGCACCATTTCTCGCCGTCTCCAGTTCACTGAGGATAGCGTCATCCTGAGCACCTAGAATACGAATATTTACATTAGCCAACAATTTGAATAGTGGAAATGCTCCTCGGAGAATCACTTGAGTAAGTACGGTCAGGGCATTTCTCAGAGCATATCGACATCTCATTCATCTGGTCACGTTTTTCTGGAAGTAGCTGCTTTTGGTACCATTTTCGGTCGTCAGATACAGCACCCGTCTCTCTATAAGACAACCAAAACCAACCTCAAATCATTCAGCCACTTCCAAAAAAACGTGACCAGATGAATGAGATGTCCGTTTACGCTCTGAGAAATGCCCGTCAGGTGATTCTTTTAACCGCTCGGATTCGTTATTATCGCCCCGTGATTATTAGATACCATAAAATATTTTAAAAATAAAAATAAAACCGCCTTCAAAAATTCGCCCGAACTAAAAAGTTAAAAATAATTTTGGTTCCTACTTCTTAGGATTTCCTACCCAAACCTTTAAACCTTTTACCCTATTCATTGAAATAAAACATTATGGCTAGGTACCCTACAGATTTCTTAGAAGTCGGTGCCTCTCGCTCTTAGAAATACTTACTCTTCTAAATACTTATAATTAGAATGTACTGCACTGTAGTAGGCCATAAAACCTGAACTGGCGAACTTATATGAATACAAAAACAATTTCAAAGGTAACAGACTTAGCATGCCAATATTATTGAAAGAATCACTAACCGCTAACCGACGTGTCATAACTACAAAGCAAACACTTGAATAGATCTCGAAAATGTATGATCCTCCAACCCCTAATCGTTAAGGAGTTATTCCTTTCATCATCAGCTCACCAACATGAGACTATGACCACCTAAAGGCAAATACTCGAATAGCCTCCAAAATATATGAAATATGTTATTTTTAAAGAATTATCCCCCAACTCCTAATCTCCAAGGAGTTGTACCTTACATCATCAGCTCACCAACATGAAAGGATGACCACCTAAAGGCAAATACTCAAATAGCTTCCAAAATACACGAAATATGTTCTACTTAAAGAATTATCCCCCAACTCCTAATTGCTAAAGAGTTGTACCTTCCATCATCAGATCACCAACTTAAAATGTTCATGACTAGATGCAAATACTTGATTAGTCTTCGAAAATAAATGAAAAATGTCATGTGTGCCTACAACATTTGAAGAGTTCCCACGATTTCTCCAGGATCCCATCATCAGATCTGGATTCGGTGACAATGGGACCAACTAGAAGGTATACCCTTTCAAACAAAAAAAGAATATTTCAAATCGGTCCACGCGTCTTCGAGTAATCGGGGAACATACATAAAAAAAAAAAGATTTCGACGAATTGTAAACCTCCTCCTTTTTGAAGTCGGTTAAAAACAGAAGGCCGAGTAGCAATAACTTTGATTAGGATAAGGTATTGTATAGTATAAGTGCAGAGACTTATAGAAGGCAATAGATTAATTATCACTATAAACAACTTTTTCTTGGTAAATATAGTGTCAACAGCGCACTTTTGAATCCCCTTCTGATTTCGGTTTGATAACAGCATAATAATATGTTGTTAGGTTAGGTACTCCACTGGTCTGAATCGTCGTTGAGCGTGTTTAAGTTTAGTTACCGCAATGTCGAGCTACATTAGCCCTAGGGGGTAACATTGCCGACACAACCCTTAACTTGGCAGTGCATATATTGATTTAAACTTTCACGATTATCACTCATATTTTAAAGACAAACGGGTCTTAATCGCGTAAACTTACGTTTAATTATATCCTGACGTTTCGGGCATGACGTTACACCCGTGGTCGCAGGCAGACTCTGAGACCCGTTTGTCTTTAAAATATTGGCAGTGCATCTTAAAAGATACAAACTTTTTGACCCACTTTTTGTATTTTTTTTAAAGACAGATCTTTTTGCTCTTCACGGTGACGAGGAGGCTAGAACGCACTTTTTTTTTTAAATCTGCCAAGTTTAGGGTTATAAAAACAGCTTTGATTGATTTAAATAAATATATGGCATCTAATATTTAAACTAAACAATGTCAAGCAAATAATGTTTTAATCCAAAATTTGCCAAGATGGATTTTTTTGGGTGAGGAATGCTAGGGCTAATGTAACCCGACTTTACCGGTATTAAAAAAATGAGGATCATTGAGGGTGTTCAAGTTTAGTTATTAAAAAAAGTAAGGTATTTGCCAAGATGGATTTTTTTGGGTGAGGAATGCTAGGGCTAATGTAACCCGCCTTTATCGGTATTAAAAAAATTGAGGATCGTTGAGGGTATTCAAGTTTAGTTATTAAAAAAAGTGAAGTCCTGCGCCTGGCGGAACAGCTGGGCGGCGCCATTGTCTGCACCGGCGGGGGACACTAGTGACGTACCTGCAGCCCCAGCTCGAAGGCGGCGTGGAGCAACTCGCGGTGGTGGTGCGGCGCGTCGGGCGGCGCGGCGTGGCGGAGCGCGTCCTGCGCTAAGCGGAACAGCGGCGCCATTGTCACCGGACACTAGTGTACCTGCAGCCCCAGCTCGAAGGCGGCGTGGAGCAACTCGCGGTGGTGGTGCGGCGCGTCGGGCGGCGCGGCGTGGCGGAGCGCGTCCTGCGCTAAGCGGAACAGCGGCGCCATTGTCACCGGACACTAGTGTATACCTGCAGCCCCAGCTCGAAGGCGGCGTGGAGCAACTCGCGGTGGTGGTGCGGCGCGTCGGGCGGCGCGGCGTGGTGGAGCGCGTCCTGCGCTAAGCGGAACAGCGGCGCCATTGTCACCGTCGGGGGTAGGGTTGCCAACCAAAGATCACAGATATGCGGGACATTTGCGAATAAATTGCGGGACCTCGCAATAAAATGCGAGGTGGGAAGAACGACATTGATATTGACAAGCAATGCTAAGTTTCAGATCGGTTCATTTTAGATGCAATCATTCATATTTTGGTAGTTATATACGGTCAGTGCACGGTGCTCGCGGGCTATAGTCACGGACGTCGTGGTACATTCAAAATAACATGATGCAATCTTGAATTGCTTTCATTTACGTATTCATGTTACTATTTTAGTATTTCCAGTTTAGTATTCCCTGAAATTGAGGACAATTGTGGGTGTTCAAGTTTAGTTACTAAAAAAAAGTGAAGCCAGGCGGAACAGCTGCGCGGCGCCATTGTCTGCACCGTTGGGTGCGTCACGAGACAGCATGAGCGTTCGTTGCAACCGAGTTTCTATGTGTATCGCTCATCCGTGGTAAGATGTTTGCACTTGTGAGCTGTAAAGGAGACTTTTTGTCGACTGTACCTGCAGCCCCAGCTCGAAGGCGGCGTGGAGCAACTCGCGGTGGTGGTGCGGCGCGTCGGGCGGCGCGGCGTGGCGGAGCGCGTCCTGCGCTAAGCGGAACAGCGGCGCCATTGTCACCGGACACTAGTGTACCTGCAGCCCCAGCTCGAAGGCGGCGTGGAGCAACTCGCGGTGGTGGTGCGGCGCGTCGGGCGGCGCGGCGTGGCGGAGCGCGTCCTGCGCTAAGCGGAACAGCGGCGCCATTGTCACCGGACACTAGTGTATACCTGCAGCCCCAGCTCGAAGGCGGCGTGGAGCAACTCGCGGTGGTGGTGCGGCGCGTCGGGCGGCGCGGCGTGGTGGAGCGCGTCCTGCGCTAAGCGGAACAGCGGCGCCATTGTCACCGTCGGGGGTAGGGTTGCCAACCAAAGATCACAGATATGCGGGACATTTGCGAATAAATTGCGGGACCTCGCAATAAAATGCGAGGTGGGAAGAACGACATTGATATTGACAAGCAATGCTAAGTTTCAGATCGGTTCATTTTAGATGCAATCATTCATATTTTGGTAGTTATATACGGTCAGTGCACGGTGCTCGCGGGCTATAGTCACGGACGTCGTGGTACATTCAAAATAACATGATGCAATCTTGAATTGCTTTCATTTACGTATTCATGTTACTATTTTAGTATTTCCAGTTTAGTATTCCCTGAAATTGAGGACCATTGTGGGTGTTCAAGTTTAGTTACTAAAAAAAAGTGAAGCCAGGCGGAACAGCTGCGCGGCGCCATTGTCTGCACCGTTGGGTGCGTCACGAGACAGCATGAGCGTTCGTTGCAACCGAGTTTCTATGTGTATCGCTCATCCGTGGTAAGATGTTTGCACTTGTGAGCTGTAAAGGAGACTTTTTGTCGACTGTACCTGCAGCCCCAGCTCGAAGGCGGCGTGGAGCAACTCGCGGTGGTGGTGCGGCGCGTCGGGCGGCGCGGCGTGGCGGAGCGCGTCCTGCGCTAAGCGGAACAGCGGCGCCATTGTCACCGGACACTAGTGTATACCTGCAGCCCCAGCTCGAAGGCGGCGTGGAGCAACTCGCGGTGGTGGTGCGGCGCGTCGGGCGGCGCGGCGTGGCGGAGCGCGTCCTGCGCTAAGCGGAACAGCGGCGCCATTGTCACCGGACACTAGTGTACCTGCAGCCCCAGCTCGAAGGCGGCGTGGAGCAACTCGCGGTGGTGGTGCGGCGCGTCGGGCGGCGCGGCGTGGCGGAGCGCGTCCTGCGCTAAGCGGAACAGCGGCGCCATTGTCACCGGACACTAGTGTATACCTGCAGCCCCAGCTCGAAGGCGGCGTGGAGCAACTCGCGGTGGTGGTGCGGCGCGTCGGGCGGCGCGGCGTGGCGGAGCGCGTCCTGCGCTAAGCGGAACAGTTGGGCGGCGGAGCGGACGTGGCGCTGGGCGGCGGCTAGGGCGGCGCGGAGGCGGCCCGGCGTGCCGCGGGCGGCGCCTGGAATGACAGGTTAGTGAGTTTTTTCAAGCTTACAATGCAATTTTTATTTGTAAATTTATAATAGGGATGATGACTGTAGTTAAAATAAATTATTTAACATTATGCACGACATAATACACGAAGAAAATATTACTAAGATGTAGATTGCAGTAATTTTTGTACAGAACTTCTATTTAATAAATTGAAAAGAACTTAAAAGAGTAGGTCATTTGGCAGTACTCAAACGTGACGTCACTTTTGAGTATTTCATATAAAATTCCATAGTGGTGAATAATGGTGATCGTTTTGACAGTTCGAAAAAAGATGCTGATTTGACTTGCCAGTCATCATGCCTATTCTGTAATTTTTGTACTTAGGATAAGGTAGCAGTTTAAGACTAGTTTTGTGACATAGCCATGTCACCAGCGCGCCATATCACCGGCTCGGCGCGCACCAGCCGGAATCGGGCCGCGGGCGGCATCATCGTTCGAGTCGACGTGGAGGGGATACCGACCGACCGCATAAAAGCGCGCGCGCAGGCACGAGCAGACTCCTTCCGTCCCCGGCGCTCGCGCCGCTCCCATCCTCTTATCCTTCTCACAGTCCGGCCGGGGTGACTCGCGCGCCTAGGCCAGGCTCTCCTATCCAATAGCCCAGCCGGGGTGCTCTGCGCGCCTGTACACACGATCCGACAGATCGAGGCCGGGGTGACTTGCGCGCCTAGGCCACGCTGTCTTTCCGTTTGTCCTGGGCTTGTGGCGGACACCGCCTGCCCTAGACTCCTGTCCGTTCCCCACCGAACCACGCTTCCGCAAACCGTCACCGAAGGCAACCGCGTCACAGCCCGCGCCAGGGCTCCGGGAATAATTTACAGACAGTTTAGTGCCGGCCGGCCGGAGTGAAACCTTAGTTTAGAGCCAGTGCGGCATCTTAGTGTTAAGGAGACTGATTAAGCTTAATAAACGGCGTATAAGCCTTTCTATAGCATTACATACTGTTTGTTTCCGTTCTCACCCATAGTTACCCTTTCTCCCAAATCTGAGATTAGCTCGGTAAACCTCTCAGGCCCATCAGGCACAGAGGATATGTGCGTCCTGCCCCGGCAGAACGTTACATTTGGCGCCCAACCGAAAACTCACAATTAGGAGTCCCATAGACTCGGGAGAAAGGCAAAGAATAGGAACCGCGACGCGTCCCACCCACCCGTGAAAATTTAAAATACCAGTGACTGTTTCCGTGTGTAACACCGTATAAAAGCTCCGTTCCCGCTCACGACCGGCAAACAAGACCCGACGCATCGCTCCTGAAAGGCTGTAACAATCCTGCATCCCCGCACAGATGCCGACATCTTGGGTGTATCACCTCAAGAAGCCGGAACTGATCCAACAGGCAGAAGAGAGGGGAATTGAGACAGAAGGCCACAACGTGGAGGAGCTACGGAGGCTGGTCGTGGAATCCATAAAGTCAGACGAGTTTAAAACCCCAGAGAAAGGTAAGCCCGCAGACATGACAGACGACGAAGGCAGAGCCGGCATGAACCGGCTCAGCAAGTTAATCCGGGAATGGAACCTATCCTTCAAGGGATACGACAACGCCGAGGAGTTTGTAGAAAGGGTAGAGGAACTTATCGCCGCAAGCGGCATCGAGAAGGAGGACATATTGCCCGCACTACCGCGTATTTTACAGGGGAAGGCACTGGCGTGGTATAGGAACAATGTCAAGGCGTTAGAAGATTGGGACAGCTTCCTGAAACTGTTTAAACTGTACTACTTCCCAAGCAACTACGAGGAGGATCTCGTAGTCAAGATAGTAGCAAGAAAGCAGAGGTACGGTGAGAAGTTCATTGACTACCTGACAGATATACAGACACTGATACGGAGATGTGGCAATATGACGGAAGAACAGAAATTACACCGGATACACGAGAATATGGCCAAGAACTACAAACTATATATTAAGAAAAACGAATTTAAAAACCTTACCGAATTAGTAAAGCTAACGGCAGATTACGAAAGCATATTGACACCGATTTATAGTGGTAAATACGCCACGGGCCGATTGAGTCGAGAAGACACCGAACCGGAGCAGAAATGGGGGCCTGCGGGAACCCGTCCACTAAACAGCGCATTGCGCAGTCAGCAGCAGAGAGGACAGAACACAACAGAAGCTACAAAAGTATATCCAGGGTATGATTCCAAAACCTGTTGCTGGTCGTGTGGAAGACCCGGCCACAACTCGGCGGAGTGTCGAGCCAAGCGGCGGTTATTCTGCAGCATGTGCGGCACAATGGGAATACTCAGTAAGAACTGCTGTAAAAAGAATACAGGTCGTCCACAACCAGTCGGAGCGGCGGGTGACGACGATAACCGGGACACCAGGCAATTCCTCGAGGTAACCATAAACGGAACAAGCTACCAGGGTCTATTGGACACGGGATCCACGCACACGTACGTGAACCATGCTATCTACTCAGCATGTAAAGACAAAGGAAATCCGGAACGGGCCGTAAATCGAACAATAATCTTAGCGAACGGCTCGAGAACCGTAGTACAAAAAGATATACTAGTAGAAATTGCCATAAGAAAGGCCAAAATTAGGCACTGGGTACGGGTACTGCCCTCGGCAGCATCGGTGATAGTAGGAATGGACCTTTTGGACAAGATAGGCATGAGAATTGGCTGGCCCAAAGAACAAGAGGAAGAGAGTAATAGTGGCACAACGCAAGCAATAGCCCAAAGCCAACAACCACCACCAGCACACCAAGAGGCAGAGGAAAGAGACATCCAAACGAGGACAAAACACACAGCCAAGGAGCAACAACAACTAACAGATGCCCAAAATAGACAATTACAACAGTTACTTGACGCTGAATTCGCACAGTGCGACGAGAGCCCAAAAGGAAACACATGGGTTCAACACAAAATCAAGATGAAACATAATGAACCCATTAAACAGAGATACTACCCCAGAAACCCAAAACAACAGCAGATCATCGACCAACATGTCAAAGACATGCTTCAACAAGGCGTCATAGAGAGGTCCAGCAGCCCGTACAGCTCGCCCGTAGTATTAGTAAAAAAGGAGAACGGCCAATACCGGTTTTGTATAGATTTCAGGAAAATAAATGAAGCGTCAGAAAAGGACGCATACCCGATCCCGCAAATAGATGACACATTAGAAAAACTCAGACAAGCTAAATACTTTTCCAAATTCGACCTAAAGAACGGATACTGGAACGTAACCCTGGAAGAAAGTAGCAGACCTCTCACGGCGTTTACAGTCCCAGGAAGGGGTCTATTTCAGTTTAAGGTCATGCCATTTGGATTGCACTCCAGTGGAGCCACGTTTCAGCGACTTCTGGACCAGGTCATAAGCCCCGAGCTAGAACCGCATGCCTACGTGTACCTAGACGACATCATTGTGTGCAGCAAAACTTTTGCAGATCACATCTTGCACGTGAAAGAAATATTCCGCAGGATTCGTCAGGCAGGTCTACAGATAAACAAACAGAAATGTGAATTCGCCAAGGCAGAAGTCGAGTATTTGGGACACACCGTTACGAGAGAAGGGATAAAGATGAATGAGGCCAAAATTAGAGCAATAGTGCAACTACCACCACCCGAATCAGTGAAAGCAGTGAGAACAAGGCAATATATGATTCCGCGTATTTTTAATGATATACCTGCAGAGTACGATTTTCTAACAAAAAATATTTTTAAAAAGAATTTTAAAACCTTATTGTTAAAAAGGTATAATGTCACGGGTAGTGTAAGTGAATGATTGATAAATGATAAGATATATTTACTGTTTATTGTTATATTATCTGTTTCAAAACTAAAACCAGTAAATATTTACGTTAGGTATGTATTAGTGGTGCGAGAGGTAACATGCTGGCGGTAGGCAACAGAACTCGTTTGTCATAGTTACCTATTTAAAAACAGCCGACAATGTGATGCCTTCTGCGCTACTAGCTATTTATAGGTATAATAAATTAACAATAGAATAGATATTAGAATTAAGTTTAAAAAAGGGTGTCTTTTTCTTTCGCCAACAAACTGTTTTGCAGTTTGGCGAAGTTTTTGTAGTAGTTTTAAGTATTGTATCAATCTTAGAAATAAATAAAAAAAAAAAAAAAAAAAACATTAATAGGAATGACGTCATGGTACAGAAAATTTATAGAAAACTACGCGACGATAATCGCACCTCTAACAACTCTTCTCAAGAAGGGACAAAATTACGTATGGGGACCCGAACAACAGTCTGCACTGGATAAGATAAAAGAGATATTGACCACAGACCCGATATTGGTAAGAGCGGATTTTTCAAAACAGTTCACAATTCAAACAGATGCTAGCGACGTAGGACTAGGAGCAGTGTTGACACAGGACCAAGATGGAGAACCGAGGGTAGTCATGTACGCTAGCAGGACCCTAACGGCACCGGAGACAAGATATTCCACCACGGAGGAAGGAGTGCCTTGCGGTGGTATGGGGAATCCGGAAAATGAGGGCATTCTTAGAAGGATATACCTTCAATGTCATAACCGACCACCAAGCACTAAAGTGGCTCAACACACTCAAAAACCCATCGGGAAGGCTAGCAAGGTGGGCACTAGAACTACAGCAGTACCAGTTCAACATCACATACAGAAGCGGCAAACAGAACCAGGTAGCAGACGAGTTATCAAGGAACCCGGTGAACATGATAATTACACAGAGTTGGTACGAGAAGAAACTAGACCAGGTACAAAACGGAATAGACCCAGATCACGAGTACCGCATAGAAGGACAGAAATTATACAAGAAAATACCCCAACCAATACACAGCGAGCTTGCTGACCCGGAAACGGAGTGGAAATTGTGTGTACCGGAACCGGAAAGGGAACAAACAATACAACAGCACCACGACACACCAAGCGCAGGACACCTAGGAGTCACAAAAACATCAAAAAGGATTATGCAGCGATATTACTGGCCCGGTATGCAACGCGACATATATCAGTACGTAAAAAAATGTGACGCCTGCCAAAAATATAAGGCAATGCAACAGAAAGCAAGCGGAACGATGCATATAAACAACGCAACGCGACCATGGGAAGTAGTGGCATCAGACCTCATAGGACCTCTTCCCCGTTCGTCAAAAGGTTACACATGGATTATGGTATTCCACGACAAGTTTACAAAGTGGACCGAGATAACCCCGTTAAGGAAGGCGACCAGCATTTCGATCGCTAGAGCGTTCGAACAGAGCGTGGCGCTAAGACACGGCGCACCGCAGGCGTTAATGTCGGACAACGGTAGACAATACGTAGGCAAAGTATTCACAGACACGCTGAAAACCTACGGAACCCAACACAAACTAACACCGCCCTATTCGCCCCAATGCAATATAACGGAAAGAGTAAACAGAACGCTGGAAACAATGATATCCATGTTCGTTGAACGAAACCACAAACAA